>BMAV01008178.1:0-45657 GCA_019973955.1 Trichonephila inaurata madagascariensis | reverse complement strand
ATTATAAAAATTTTGAGCCCGATCTGTACAAATAGCAAATGAACATATTCGCAATTTTTCAATTTTAATGCGCATTACTTTGCTATTCCTTTCTAAAATGACCATAATAGTAAGAGATATTTTAATTTTTATAAAACTAGTGCACTTTATCTTAGTATATGAAATTGCTTGAAAGAAGAGAGATTATATTCACATAAAGAACTGTTAATTTTGTAATAAAACAGTGGTTGATAAATCTGAAGGTTAAAATACTTCTACTATTATACAGAACATACACACACAAAAATTCAGCAAATTATTTTAAAAACTTTTTGAGCAATCCATTTCCCGTTTTTGCTTTTCGAAAAAACAACACATTTCGAGTAAAATGCATTTTAATGTTTAACATCGTATGTAAAATTGAAACTGCTTTTACTAAAACACTTGTAGTTTTGCTCTAGTAAATGAAAAAAAAAAAACTTGGTATTTTAATAAAGCTAATAAGATAGCCTATAAAATAAAATCATAAAAAAATTTGTCAATTTTTTTAAAAAATCAGGATTTTAGGATAGTCGGATACCTTAAGAACAAAGATTTAAAACAAATTAATTTATTCCATTAAAAGGTTTACCATGAAAAAGTGTAGAAGAATATAATATGTTTTTGGTAAAGTTTTCTTAACTATATTATTGCTAACAAACTTCTAGGAACGAGATTAAATTGCATTGCATATGAGAGAATGTAAACAAAATATATGGCAATATTAAAATTTTCCCGAGAAACTAATCAGCTTAGTCAACAACCATTTAGACATAAAAATAAATGAATTTTGTTTCGAAGCTTTTAAAACTAATACAATTACAAGCTTGAGTAAAAATAACAAATAAAAGGTCTTTAAATAGCAAACGGTATGTTTTCCTCGGTTAATTCTTTTTATTTCGATACAAATAAAAAAAGGATTGACTTAGGATAAATATCATTTTCTCTTTCTGTTTCGTCTTCTACTTTGTGTAACTGATATTAAGCTGATTACTTTTGAAATTCACTTAAAGTTTATTTTCGCAATAGAAGTTAAGTGTATTTTTAAAAAATATTTGATAGGTCATAAAATTCTTGCTCTTTAATTAAATTGAATCCTATTATTTTTCATGAAACGTATTTTTAATCAAAATACGAAGTTATCCACTAACAATGCATGTGTGTCATTTCATAATATACATAAAAATGCGTATTTGTGTTTCTACTTTATAATTTAAGAACTTTTTTTTATGATGTTCCCATGGGGTAATCTGTAAAATTATTTTTCTTGGGAAGGATTAATTTATTAAAAATTTAAAATTTAATTTTTGAAATAAAGAAAATTTAAATTTTAAATTTTTTAATGCCAAAAAAAACCTTTTTAGTACACATAATCCTTCCCTTAAGCATGTGATTCCCAAACTAACCGCGCCTGTGAACCCTTTTTAGACCAAAAATTAAGCCATCAACCTCCAAGTGAAATAGCTATTGCAATGAATAATGGAAAAATTACAGATTTAGCTTTGATGTCTAGAAAATGATAAATGAAAATGATATTGTTAAATATTATTTAAAAAGACTATTCTATCAATTAACTTCACCAAAAATTGTCGTCAACAAATGTACAAGATATCAATGGTATTCAAAGATACTTGCAGTATTTTTTCTTAAAATACTAAAATATCCAGTTACAGTTAAAAAGTTTTTGGGTAGGGAGAAAAAAGGGCTATGATCCCCAATAATGCTGCTTTAGTTCAAAACAAAGGGAAATTTGTGGCATTCTCTTCAGTATGGGATTACATAAAACAGAACTAAACTGTTAACTAAATGCATGATTCTTTTATACTGCCATAAATTAGACAAGCTATTGCATGTAGAGGCAATATTTCGTTCCTATTTAAACTGACACAGACAGCTGCACCCTTTGATTGGCCCGATTTCCCCCGTGCGATACTTAGCATTACTTGTATTTTCTAACATCTATAATATTTTACTCTAAAATTTTCTAACACCTAAAAATCATGATTAACTTACTTAAGCTTTTATAATAATGGAAATGGGTTGCAAATATTTTGTTTCATATTAAATCTTTCGAAGACCTCTAAAACTGTCCCCGTACCCCCAAATGAATTGCAATTTAAAGGGTCCCCCCAAAATTCCCAAAAAAACCCTAGAAACCACTTGGGAAAAATATTTTTAAAAACTTTTCCTTTTGCCTTTTAGTCGAGACATGGGCTTAAGTCCTGGCGCATCTAAAGACCCCACCTGAGCCGGGAGTTCGAATAAAAAACCCGAGATGGAAAAAAGTTTATATTACAGAAAATATTTACGGTTAATTTTTTAATTTTAAGTAGTAATGTGGGTATAAATATAAATCACATCTTTGAAGGTGCTGCGTATTGGTGTGGACAAACACCTTTCATCCGTCAGACGAGGTTCCTGTTTATAGCGAAGCGGGGGTTGTGTTTCAGTTGGGGTAGGGGGCATGGGCATGCGGTCTCAGTTACAGAAGGGAGAGGGTAGGAAACACCCCCCTTTTGGGGGAAAATTGTTGAAATTTAAATTTGTCGAAGCTCTACGCTGTCATTCTGACGTGGAGTAAAATTTTGGAAAATGAGAGCCAGCTCAAGAGTCGTCACTGACCATGGCTCAAAGTTAAGAAGTCCATCGTCAATAGCTCTCGTGTTACCTCAGCGAGTGAGTATTTATCAACGACGTACTTTAAAGTAAAATTTGGGCTATTGGCAACGGACCTAATAATTTCGAAAGTCTGTCATGTAATGAAGACGACACTTGAGCTGGAACCTCTCTCTTGAGATTTCCACACCAACGTGAGGATTCAGACCAATAGTTTAAACGTGCATCGGCTTTTCTACACGGTGGGTCTTCAACGACATCAAAATTTGAACCTGTGACTCGCTGGCCACTGGGCTACCGCGGCCAGCGTGTTATTTCAGAGTGTGAAGTTAAGAATTTCTACGGCAAATGTAAAAAAGCTTAACGAAATTCAAAACACATTTCCTAACAAAAAAAAATGCTTCAATTTTTACGAAATTTTTTAGCATTGTAATTCGTGTTTCTCTTTTCATGATATAAGATTTCTTAAATTTTCGAACATTCCATAAATAAGGAATTTTCTCTTTAACGCATAGCATCATGGTATAGGAGAGAAATTATGGAACATATTTTTTGGTACTTACTTAATCAAAAAATATACATTCTTGGTAATTTTTAACGAAAAAAAATTTAAATCTTACAATATCTATATATATATGACCCCGCACGTTCAGAGTTACTGACAACAATTGAATCCAAACGTAACAAAAATTAAGCTTCCAAACGGAGTTAGAAAACAAAGTACGCTCACACATCGTTTTTAAAAGTGAAAAGTCTTTGTTATAAATGTAATCCATATTGAAATAAAATTTTATTTTGTCACTGTTTTTAAGTAAATAATTTTAAAAAATATATTTAATTAATTTGATTTATTATGCAATGTTAATATCAATCTCCCAAAAAGAAATCTTATGATTCTAAATCTAATTTTATTTTTAATTAATTTTAATAAAATGTAATTAAATTAAATTTCTTTAAATATATTTTTTATCCTTTTTTTAAAAAATTAATTGTCATCTCATTTGAACGTAGATCCCCCGAAGAAATTTAAAAAATGTGTAGGGGGTTGTCCCCCGACCTATGGATCTGAAGGAAATTAACCACTGACGTATCCCCTGTCCGAAGGCTCTGTTACTGGCTAATATAGGAACCACTACACTACTCCAACACCAGTTAGTCAATGGATAAGCGAATGAACGAGATATTTGTTGTGGGAAGCGTGCAGCGTGTGAGCTGTTGCGTCAAGTGGGTCTGACGACTTTGGTTGATGTGTCAAGTGGATCTGACGAGTTTGATTGCTGCGTCAATAAATAAAATAAAAATAAAAATATTCACTTTCGGGGGGTTTTTTTCCATAAAGAAGATATCAATGTTTTTCTTACAATGCTTTATTGGAGCGGTTGCCAAACTTTTTGACCTCACGGACCAATAAATTCATAATTTAAATCTCGCGGACCACTAATAGAAATTTTTAAGTAATAAACATATTTATAAAAAAAAATTGGGATCTAAGAACGCGTAAAATGTACCTAGTTAATAAAATAAAACAATTAATGGTAACCAAATTATAAAAGCTTTATTAATAAACCATAATAAAATAAACAAAAACTGTAAAAACAAAACAACTAAAAAATAGTTTAAGTAAATCAAATTTTTAATATTATACATTCCTAGTGTGATGGATGTTCCTGCTTAGATGAAATAAATTATGGATATTTGGATCCAATGTTGTTGCTGCAAGACGAGAACTGATTTTATATTTAAAGCTGAGATCACTACCGTGTTTTGATGACAGTAACAGATGAAAAGGCCTTTTCACATAAATAAGTTACGGAGAATTAAATCAGAATTTTCATCTCCTGTTCACTAAAAGGACATTCAATTTTTATGGAAAGCCAAAACTGAGATCTGATAAGGATGAATGAAGTTTAAGGTATCCAACTACCGTAAAATCATGATTTTTTTCAAAAATTGACAAATTTTGTTTATGATTTTATTTTATCGGCCATCATATTAGCTGAATAAAAATACCAAATTTTATATTTTCCATTCACTTGAACAAAAATTACAAGTATTTTAGTAAAAGCAGATGCCATAACTTTACACAAGATGTCAAACTTTAAAATGCGTTTTACTCAAAATGTGTTTTTTGGCAAAAAGTTAAAGGGGGGAAAATTTTTTGCTAAAAAAGTTTTGAAAATAATTTGCAAAATTTTTTTTGTGTATGTTCTGTACAACAATAAAGTGTTTTGCCTACAGATATATCAATCACTGCTTTATTTAAAATTTCCCAACCCTTTTTATGTGAATATAATCACTGCTTTTAAAGCAATTTCATGTAATCTTTAAGAAAAAAGTGCTCTATTTTTTGAAAAAAATTAAAACATCTCTTTCCCTGAAGGTCATTTAAAAACATGAATAAAAAAAGTAACACATCAAAATTGAAAAATTGAGAATTTTCCCATAAAATTTTTTTACATAGGCATTAAAATCCTGTGATGACATGTCTATTAGGACCCGCGTAATGGGGTTGGGATTATCAAAATGATGAGACATTTTGGGATTCTTAATACAACTTTTATTAAGAATAACTTATATTATTAATTCTATTTGACAACCTTTTTAAAGTGAGAGAACCAATTAAACCATATTCAATCAGATCGCGCAACTAGATCATTTATTTAATTTTAATAAATTAACTGATTCATCTAACTTCCCATACAAAATTTACCTTTGCAGAGCTCCTTCCTTCAGTGATTGAGTAACACCTATAATTTAATTTTTTATGAACGTATCCTTATTCCAGAGATATAAGACATCTAACTCGTGATCCCAATGATTCCACCCCAAAGTTATCTCTAAACTTGCCGCGCCTTATCTAAAGCTTCTACCCTTTTTTAAATATATCTCATTTACATATTTGATCCGTTTATCTTCTTGGTATTGGGTTGGAAAGGTTTTGCCATTAATCGTGGCCGTAAAAGAACTTGGGGATTATGTTAGCAGAAGGACGGAGACGCCCAAATAGCACCCTGTTTATGTATTTTTTTCTTACTTTTTTTACCTTTTTCCCATTTTAATAATAATAATTTTTTTCTCTTTTCAATTTTAGGATTTTTTCCTTAAAATATGCTAAATAAATCTAAAAATCACAAAAAAAAAACCCCATATTTCCATTTTTTCAAAAACAAGTTGTCGCAAGTAGTCGGATTCCTTAAGAGTTTCGTTGGACAATAGGTCGATGAGGCTTTCTTTTAGATGCTTGCTTAAATTATTATTCTGAATTTTCACTGCACACGGATCTATTATGCACATATAACAATGCAGCTACAGTAGTACGACTTATTTAGTGGCGTTATTCTATGAAGTAGCATTTTTATAACTTTTCACGCATTGTTATAATTGAATTGTTTGCATTTTAAAAACTTTAGTGATGGTGGTATATTCCACACATTTTTCTAGGGACCAGCGAAATTTTCTCGCTGACCACCACTTTGGCGACCTCTGCTTTATTGCATGATTTCAATGTGTACACCATTGTTGCGCGCAACACATCGAGTCTGTACGAGATTTCTGGTCACTTTCTGTGAAGCATTGCAGGGTCAGCTATCTGAATTACCACTGCACGTCAGTTTAAAGATTGGTAAACAATGATTTTCCCGTATCCACACAAGAGGAAGTCCAATTGCGTTATGTCTGGAGATCTAGGTGACCACGATATTGAACTTTTTCTCTTTACATCCATCGCTGGGGAATTTTTCTCACTTCCAAACTTTAATATTGTGCCGCCCCATTTACGCTGTACATGTGTTACAGAATTGTAAATTCGATAAACTATGCTATAATTTGAGCTTGTTTTTGTGATGAAGCGTTTTCGTTTTCATGTTAAAAAACGGGACGTTGCGCCATCCAGTTTGCATTTCATTAAACAGAAACATTTTGCAAACCAGACCGTATCGATGCACTGATAGGATTGCAATGGTATTCCAAACTCCAAAAAATTTTACATTTAAGATGAATTCATCAATGAATAAAAGATAGTTTAAAAAAACTAAAAATACATGCTTTTATTGTAGATCGAACTAAAGAATGAAAAATAAATTATAGTTTTAAAAAAAACTAAAAAACGCGCTTTTATGGTGAATTGAACAAAAAAGTAAAAAATAATTCTTAATATAAGAATAAAATGATAAACGAGAAAATGAATATTATTGTGGGTAAAAGCGTGGGGTGCTTTGTACTACATTTTAAAATAACTCACATTTCGGGAAAATAACTTGTAAAAAATTTTAACAATTAATATAGAGCACCCCAGTTTTTCCCCCAAAGACATTAATTTTCGTTAATCATTTTATTCTTATAATAAATTTTTTTTTTTTTTAGTTCATTTAAATAAAACGTGTTTTTTTTTTTTAAACTTAATTATTTTTTAATTTAAATTTTTTTAAAAGTAGTTATTTTTTCGAGCAACCTATGTATGGTTTATATTATATATACGGAATATAAATCATTTATTTACATTCCATAAACTTCCCGAAAATTATGTTATTCTATTATCGATACAGTTTGTTATAAGGAAATGTCCCCTTTAGTTATAATGCATTTATTTATAGAAAATTTTGGAACCACTATAATTATTTGAACGTGAAGATTCAATTTCAAATTCTCATTTTAAACTTAATCCTTTTCATCTTTCATATTTTTGAAACACTATAAAACCCCAAGAGAATAAGTAGCTATCACCTTGAACTGTACAAAATTAAATTATTTGCTTGCCATTCAAGTCAAATGCCTTGACTTTTAAGACATCTGATAATATCAAAACTTTCAGTCTTCATTATCATAATGAAGTAGGTTAATAGTCCAAAAAATGATGAAATAATATGAAATCTAATCAAAATCAAGTAACTCGATAGATATTTATCTTTAAAATAAACATAGCTATAACTTACACAAATTTGCAGCGATTAGTTCCGCGCTTTTATAATCTTAAATTGTCATCCATTAATCGATTAATCTTGTCATCAGTTTACATAAACTAGAGTTAATTACAAACAACCTTATTTTTGATATTGGACCTTTGAATCAAAGTGATAATGACTGATAAACATTTTTCTAGAAAATGAAATATTTCTTCATTCTTGTAAGTGATTATCTGAAGTTTCATCAACACAAATAAAAGGAATATGATTCAGAAAAGTACCCTTCATGTTTTCAAAAGTAAATTTAAAATGAGTGTTACTCAAAAACCACTTCCTAAGATAACGAAGGAACTGTAAACATGAAACGAATTCCTTATTTTTTTTCACTCTGTTGAAGAAGCCTAGCCCATTTTTTGATATCAGCGCAAACTAATGATAAAAAAAAGGTAAGTAAGTAGAGGTGCAGAGTTGCGTATTTTTTACTTCACCTGTGTCTTGATAACAATTCACTTTTTCTGTCTGGACTCATTGAATAATGTAAGAAGCATCGGATGTGATAGCGAACAATTCGTGATTTCGTAAAGCCAGCCTATACTTGAAAAATGACTGTTTTACATCTGTGTGCATTTCTATTCACTGTGTGTCATATTCATGGTTTAACATTAAGCAAAGAACATGCTATCTACGATCCTCATGGTAAGTGTAAGCCATTTTTCTTTTTGTGAGAAATTCAGGGTTTTTATAAATTTAATAATGGTAAACTTCGCACAGCATTTTACATATCTCCACAATGTTAAGAAAGACTAAGTGTAAGAGGAACATTTTTTTTTTTTAAAAAACTGACTGGTCATAACAACACCAATTTTTATGTGCATTCATTACATTATTATTTTTATTGCGAAAGTAAATTTTAAAATTTTGAGTAGTTTTTTTGAAAATTTATATAGAGAAACAGGAAAAAAAGCTTCCAAATGATGAAAATTCATAAGAATTTTAACCCGTAATTTTTTGAATAATTCCTGACACAAATACACTCAAATTCACTCATTGAAATATTTATTTGTGTAGTATCAAAATGTGTGCAAAGTTTCAAAGTTATAAGATAAGCAGAATTTTCAAAAGGTTCCTTTTATGTTTTAATTTAAATTTTTGAGGATTGGGATTTGAAGCATATATGTTTACCATTGAGTAATGTATACTAGCACCGCAGTTAAGAATACTAAAAGTACTTTTAAATTATTTAAAGTAAACTTCTAGTTTATTTAGAATCATATATGTTATTTTCCGTTAAATTGAAAAACTAATTTTTCCCTGACTTTTGTAAAGTGACCCTCTTGACGAAACGATAATCAATTTGTGTGTGTTCAGCAAGAAATGGACTTAGGTATTTTAAGAACAAATCAAACTTAAGTCTCTTATAAATACCTAACTTGTAAAATCTTGAACATTGTTTCAAAGCTTAGGGAATGAGAATTACATAATTCATTTGAATTTATTCTTTTTTTCACTTTTATTATGCTATTTTATTTTTATTTTTTAATTTCTAATACATTGTTTTTCATTTGAGATAATTTTTCTACCATTTATTTTTTCGTTTATCTTTAGAAAACATTTTGGGTTACATAAGAACTTTAAATTATTTCATTTACTTCCACGATGATCCTAAATGTGAATCAAGATTCAATTTTCCTTGATAATCCTTGCTGATTCTTTTGGCCTATACCTAAATACTAAATTAAATAGACAGTAAAATGCAGGACTAGTTTTGTTAACGTACTAAGTTCTATGGATTAAATGTTATTTAAGGTATTTTTTGCCGATGTTCTGTAGAATAGCTTAATCATTGTAACAGTTTTCTATCTTTAGATAATAAGTCAGTAACCTATTAGATACTAAGAAAGCGATAAAAATTTTAAAATCATTCCCCGAGGGCATGTAATTTAATCAGTTCAATTGACTTAAGAAGAAAAATCTCTTTTATAATCACCTGCAGTTTTAAAAAAAATTATTAATTTACAAAATTTTGGGGGAAACATTTCCGTGCTAAGTTAAAAAAATTTTTGCCCCAGTATGGTTTTTAATTACTTCAAACCCTTTTCTCTCTATACTTTTTAATTTTATAATATATATTTCCTTATAACAGGGATGGCAAACCCTTATGGATCAACATACCATTTTTTCGAAAGAAATGTTTAATGAGGTACATACGTGACGTCAAACAATTTTGACTTGTGATTATTAAGAAAATATAATTAAACTAAATACTAACAACTCAAAACTCTTTATTTACTACGAATAAATACACTTTGCACTGTATAGTAGTAAAATTTTAATAATACATGTCATTCAAATTAAAGTAACATTAGTGTGACTTCTGTTGTTGCAGATTAGATAGCTAATGATATATATTAGGATTGTAGATGTTATTTTTAGTAGAATGGATGCTAAATTGGGGTCCTCTGCCAAACGGTTTCTAAGCGATCTTTAACGTTATTAATATCTGAAAATAATGACTCGCAGGCATAGGTAGATAGAAATATGGCTAAAATAGCTTGAGACAACTTCTTCAAATAGTTAAATGTGTTTAGAATCCGTTTTACAGACGATTTTCTACATACCACTGTTCCAGAATATGCAACACATACTGCTTTGTTGCCTTTACTAATCATGCCATATTTCTCGGTATACCAAGTATGAAATTCTGTTACACTTACTATCTTGCACTTTTATTTATTTATTTGCTGAATTAGCCATGTTAAATTACAGTTCCTCCTTCCTCAGAGGCTCGGCAGCCAGGATGGGCCTTGGCCTTCTCAAGAAACCTTTTCCAGGCCAGCCTTCTTCTTGCTAAATTACAGTTAATAATCGTAAATGTAACACAAATGATTTTTAAGTTACAGTTGTATCAACGAAATTTATTATGTCATGCGCAAGACAACAGCAAACGAGTGTGCTTCTCTCTGCCCGGCGACCAATCACTTGCGTTAGTTCGTAATTCTTTGTAATGAACTTTGTTATCTTGAACTAAAATGCATTCCGTTTTGATCGGTGGCGTACCTAAAATATTGTGTCGCGTGCCATTGGTTGCCTTAAAGCTCTTCACCAGTTAATAAAAGAAGAATCTAGATAAAAGAAAATTATTACTCAAAAAAGTGTAAGCGTTCTTTGCAATATTATAAAAATAAATAAAAAATATCTCTTCTTCAGAAGAACATTTATTAAATAAGGCTAAAATTTCGAATTACGTTACATATGTACGAAGTTGGAAACCATTAACACTCGACAGTCGAGTCTATTTTGCGTGAAATGGAAGCTTAAATAGGGGATATCATCTCAGTAGTCATCCTCTTCAGTTGACTGTGGTTCAAAATTACAAGATCCGTCGCCTGTAACCCATCAGAGTGCGACATAAACTAAAAAGAAATCAAAGCAGTTGAGTCCATGGTTATACTAATTCGCGGGTTAAGTGAACCATAAGTTATAGTATTTATATATAATTAATTATTTTCAGTTTGTTATATGAAAGTAAAGTAAAGTATAAAATACACTTACTTTGATACTTAATTATTTTTAAAAAAATAATTTGATTTGATCATTTTTATGGATGATTGATTTACGTACATTTTGTTTATTTTTAATCTCTTTCATGATATATTTTGTTTGTCATGTCCTAATTCAAGATCCTTTTTACTTAAAATCACTTAGAATTCCCTTGTTGCTTCAAAGACTATACAATTTGTAATTTGAGTTTGGTATATCTTCCTCTTCCTTATTATCTGACACCTAAAACTTATTTAATAATATCTTTTGGGGCCTTTTTTTTCGCCCCGTTTCAAATCAATATTAACATCAACCGAAAATTTCATTTTTTAACCCTCCAAATGAAATTTTAATCATGCCAAAAAAGTTATTTTGTCCTCTTTAAATTTTTTTCAATAGTTTTAAAATTTTTCTTCGATGATATGTTTTGATAAAAAATTTTTTGAAAATTTTTTATTACAAAAATAACCCTAAAGAAAAATTTCAAAAAGATTTAAAATTTGAATCACAAAAAAAAATGTTGTCGACTGACTGGATATCCTTTTAATTTTTAAAAGTAACCATACGGAAAAATTTTTTTTAAAATGTGATTTCTTTAATTAAATATAGAAAGCTATATGGTTTAAATTTTGTTTTAAAGTGTAAATAATTTAAATTTTTGGGGAATGATTTATATTCCCTCTTTTTTTTAATTTTTTTTTTAAAAAATTTGCAATTTTCAAAGAAAGCTGTCCCTTATGTTATAATAGGTTTCACGGGGAACTTGGGAATTTTTGGGATAGACCCAAGGGATCATTTTTGAAAAATGCACTTTGGGACCATTTTGGTATTGTTTTTTTTTTGGGATTTTTGTCCCTTTGGATTCTTCTGGAAATTCGGGAGAAACATATTTTCGGATCATGAGCAACCGGATTTTTCCCGAAGGATCGAAGGCCTATAAATGGGAAGGGTCAGAATTGAGAAAATTGTTTTGCTAGCGATTAGTAGCCCCCTTTCCCGTGAAGAATCGATTAGGTTTTCCCATATTGGCAGGACGGGGGAAATTGAGAATAATCTTTCACTTTTTTTTAAAGAACTGATAGGGGGAGCGCTTTTAAAGGGGGGTAAAAATTTCGGTTTTATTCTGAGAATATTGTTTTAAACCTGATTTCAAAATTTTTTTTTTGACAATAAATTTCCATCGCTTCTAAAGAACTGTTTGTTTTTTTGCGACTGATCTGAAAAACCTCGAACCACGACTGTAAAATATATATGTCTTCTGGTGACTAGTTGTTTGTTTTTTTCCCGGAAAAGATTCTTCCAAATTTTTAAAAAAAAAGATAGAATTTGAAACAATGTCTAGAAGAACGTAAAAATTTACAAAAAAAAATGGAAAAAAAACCCGCAAAAAGGCCTTGGTTGTTTTTATATTAACATAAAAAATGCGATGTGCATAGTGAAAAGAGAGAAATATAAAATTTTTCCTGTATTTAGTTAAAATTTATTATTCACAAAATTTAAAATTTTTAAGATCTTAATTTTTTAAAAAGAGAAAATATAAAAAAAAAAATAATTCAAATACAATATTTTTAAAAAAATTCTGGGAATATTCGTATGATTTTCCAATAACTGTTCTGTTCTTTAAAAATTTAAATTTGATTTAAAATCAACCCTACGCTAATTTTTCCAAAAAAGATTCTTTTTTAATAATATTTTGTTTTATTTAAAATTTATAATTATTATTTTTATCTTTTTAAAAAAAGGGTAAAAGTTATATTTAACTTAGATACCCTGAAATGTTAATCAATATCAAAGCATATTAAAATAAAAAAATTAAATTTTTTAAATTTTTTTTATATTTATTTAAAAATAAGTTTAAAAAATCACTTAATTTTTGAAAAAACTTGGTTTTTAAAAGGCCATATGAAGGACATTTTTAAAAGTTTTCATTTTAATTCTTTTTTAATACAATTAAATTTTTTTAAAATAAAAAATTAACCTCTGAAAGAATGCAAGTAAAATTTTAAGGTGAAAGAAATTTTAAAATTTTTTTGAAGATATTTTTTTTTTACTAATTTTTTTAATTTATTTTTGAAAAAAATAGAACTTTATTTTTTAAAAAAAAAGTAATTTAAATTAGTCAAATGTCAACATTATTAGTTTAAAATTCAATATTCAATTGCCTATTAAAAAAAAACTTTTTTAAAAAATATTTTTTTTCCAGAAAAATGACCAAATTAAAGGCCCTTTTTTTAAAATGAGATTTTGTTAAAAAATTTAAAAATTAGAAATTTTTCTCAAATTTTAACCTCAGGAAAAAGAAGCAAATTTCTTTAAATTTTTTCAGAAAAAACTGTTTTTAAAAGATCGTTTACATCTCTTTTCATTCATCTTTCAAATAATATTTTATAAGAGACTGGAAATTTTTATATAATCTACTAAATGCGTTCAGCTAAAATCTAAAGTTTAATTTTTGTAAAAAATTTTTTTAAGATCACATACCCCAAAAATTTATTTTTTTGAAAAAATTTTTTTCAGGACCCCTACATTAGAAATTTTTCAAAATTTGATTTTACCCAAATTGTTTTTAAGATATTTTAAGTTTTAAGCTATGGTTTTGGTTTCAGTTTCCTTTTTAAAATATTTTTTTACTTTAAAAAAATTAGTTAAAATATTTTGGGTTTTTTGTTTGAAATGGGTTTTTAATTTTTTCATTACTAAAATCATTTCTGCTTGTTTTGTTTTGAGTTTTTTAGTTCTATAATTAATTAATTTAAAATTAATTTTCGTCCGTTTTGCTTTAAAATAGTTTTTAATTTAAAAGCTTCCTCAAATTTTTCCGAGAAAATGCCATGGGTAATGCGTTCTCAGGTTTTGAGAAACAGTATTTCAAAGAGATGGAATACTATGAAAAATGAATCTAAAATCAGTCCTCTGCTGATTCTGCATTGCTAAACAGTATTCTAATTCAAATTTGGGTATAACTGAATATTTCCCCTTCATTTCCAAACTACCTTATACTAAACATATTGTAGTATATATTTTAATTTTAAAAATCTACTTTTATACAAGGGCAAAAAATTCCTAAAGCCCCAAAAATTAAAATGAAAAAATTAAAGTTTTGAACAAATCTGACTATTTTTACAAGTTTTCATTATTATTTTGTACATAAATCCTTTGTGTTTCAAAAAATTTTTTGAAAATATTATTTAAAATAAAACTGAATAAGCTTTTTCGAAAAAATGCTGCAATATTATGCAAAATATTTTTTAATTAAAATATTTTCGTAGATCCGAGGGGTTTGTGGGGTCTTTCAAAAAATCACAAAAAAAAAAAGTTTTTTAAAAGATGCTAATTTTATCAAAAATCCAATCTTTTAAATACAGGATTCTGCTGCAAATTTTAAGAGTAAAAACCAAAGGTTTTACACTTTAACGCAATCAAACAAAAAAGCAGGTTTAAAAAAAAATAAGTAAAAATTATTCACAAGCACAGCCGAGATAATCCCGGGCAAAAAACCCTCACTCCGCTGGTTTAACAGACTCACCCCATCCGGGGAATCTTATTTATAGGGGGAGTAACTTCCAGAAATATAACAGCTCGGCATTGAAGCCAAATAGTGGGAGATCCCCTACTTCTGAAATTCCCGAGGGTTCGAACCGTCAACATGGTCCCTGGCCAAAATGGCGTCTTGCCAAGGCCACCAACTTGGGCACCAAAAATGATGCCCTTTTGGCCTACCGTCGGATTTCGCCATGTTCTCATTGCATCGCCATTATAAGAAGGGGGGGCATTGTTTTTAATGGTACAATTTTAAAATGCAATAAAATAACAAAAGTAATATAAAAAGCATTAAAACCAAATACAAATTATTTACACTATTTAACAAAATTCTACAATATTTTTTTTAGTATATTTAATTAAAGTAGTGTTTTTTAAAGCAAAATACTGGGAAAAAAGCATATTAAAAAAAATTAACTTTAGGAATTTCATTTTGTTTTATGACTTTACAAACTTTAAATGCGTTTTTCTCAGACTTTCAATTTTGATGGTATAAGTGTTTTCTAATCCCTAAGGCATTTTTCCTGTTCAAGATAGAGCATTAAATTTTTTTGTATATACTCCCAAATGTATGTTCTATAAAAGTTAGTATGGATTTAGGGCTGAGATCTCTAGTTATTTTTTTAAAAAATGCCGAAGTTGATAGTTTAAAAATTTTTGTGTTTTTTCCAGGTTTTTCTAGAAAAATAATTATTAAAAATCAACAAGGGAATAGATTTTCAAATCCATACTAAATTTTGTTTGCACTAACCTAAGAAACATAAATAACTTAAAATGACTAAAAATTTTGAAAATTGAGTATTTTATAAAAGTTTGAAAAAACTTCAAAAATTCCTAATTTTTTAAAATTGTAAAATAATGGCTGGTCAAACTGACTTTTTACTTACAGAATCAGCTTACTAATATAATCGAAATATAAAACATCAATTATTTTTACTGTAACTGTCTCCAAAAAAGATTTTTGAAAAAGGGGGCCGTGTAGCCTTAAGCTTGCAACGAAACTCCTCAAAGTATGCATAATTAATTCCAAGGATTCCATACTCAGAATATTTTAACTCGAACCCGAGTTGTAAGTAGGACTAGAAGCCATCCAACTAGTCACAGACACAAATAACTCTGAAAGATATTTTGTGAGCGCAGTAGCCTAGTGATCAAGCTCACGGAGCCGTGGCAGGCATGTCATGAGTTTGAGCTTAGTATCCCTGAAGACCCACCGTGCAGAGGATGCCGATGCACGTTAGATATGTCGAGGTTCAGAAGTCCTCCTGTTGGTGTGGTCAGGTAGTTAGGAGAGGGGTGCCAGCTCGGGTGTCGTCTTCTTCACTTGACCAAGGTACAAAATTTTGAGGTCCGTTGCCAATAGCTTTATACTATTGCTTTATACTACGACGTAAATCAGTAGCGCACACAGGAATTTTTCAAGGGGGGTGTCCAGGGTTGAAAGTCCACCATTCTTATATCATGATCCTTTTGATTTTGTCGATTTTCGGGAACAAAAAACAGTAAAAACTAATACTTGAATAAATAATCAGTATTAATTAATAAAATTAATCATTAATAACAAATATTTAATTAAATTTTACGTACTATATACTTAGAATTATAATCAATCGAAAAATCAAGGGCTTTGGGAGGGGTCCGGACCCTAGAACACCCCCTTGTGTGCGCCACTGACGTAAATATAAATCAACTCTCTGAAAGACATTTTACGATCAATTAACTTGAATCCTAAGTTAATTGAGTGTTGGTCAATTGGGTCAAGTTGGGTGCGTGACAGTTGGTCACTTACTACTATATAGAATTAATCTTTACTTATATGATTCAACAAAAACAAAAGTGTTGTTGGATCTTATTTTAGCCCCCTGATTTGGTGATAATTTGGCGCCAAATTTTTATGGAATTTTATCTCCAAGTTGCGGGAAATAGTAGCCCAACTCGGGCCGGATTTTTTTTATCTCTTTTCGGACAGCGGGCAGTTTTAGCCCAACGATCACACCTAGATAGGTTTGTGAGATACAGATTTTTCTAGAATGGATGAGGGAAAAAATGTTTGAAAGTGAAGCTAAGGAATGGACCTTTTTCTACATTTGAATGAAAGAGGCAAAAAAGAAATTATTGAGTGGTGTATGAATGAAGGATTGATAGCTTTGTGGTAAGAATGTCCTAAATATTTACCAAATATAAGTTTGTTTGAGAGAAAACCAAATACTTTCAGATGCATTTTCGATGTTTTTCCCTCTGTTGCAATTTAGAAGCAAAATTTTGTTCTACATTTTATTCCTGGAAACCGTTTTGGAAACCACGTTTTTCTGCTTAAAAATACGACGAGTGAACTTTTTCCCTACTCTTGAAGGAAAGAAGTAAAAAAGAAATGATTGATAAGTATGTGAATGAACGATTGATAGAATATTTTTGTATGAATGTTTGAAATTTGACAAGAATATATGTTTGTTAGAGAGAAGAGATCGCTACTTTTAGATCAAACTAAAATTGCTTTCCCTGTGTTTCTTTCGCTGTTACATTTTATAAACTGTGTTTTTCAGCAGTTTTCTATTTGATAAAGATTTTGAAATTCACAACATTCTTTTGGCGCATCATTTAGAGAAATTTTTTGCCCCAAAAGGATCAGGGGTCTAAAATAGGATTTTACTCAAAAGGGGATGAGACCATTGCTGCAGTCTTCCTAAGCATCTTACCATGAATACTTAGGAAATATTTCCTGAAAAGTACTAATTAAAAGAAATAGCCGCACATTCGTCAATATGGTCAAAAAAATATTACAGTCATTACTTTGCTTTCCCCTTCCCACACACACTTTTAAATCACTTTATATATTTATATAAATCTCTACATATCATGTTTACTCGGTAAGAAGCTGGCAGTTAAAAGCTTTAAATACTGTTAAAGAGAGCACACAACCCGAGTTAATTTTGAGAAGAAAATCTTACGTTACCAGCTGTAATTTCTCAATGAATTTATTCATATCACTTATATGTCATTTTCAAAATATTCAATAAAATATAGTAAGTTATACTTAATTATATTTAAACATTTTTAAAATAACATAAATTATACAGGCAAGTTTAAGGAAAACCAATTTCTTATTCGAGTTATTTTTTAAGGTTTATCGACATAAAGTTAGCTTTGTATTAGTTCTTTATTGAAAAGGGGAAAAAACCACTTCTTTTGCTCGAGTTAATGTTAATACGTTCTAAGAATAGCGGTGGTAGAAACATTATAGTGATAATTTCTTATCTTTCGCTTAAAGGACTCGAAAAGTTGTTGTGAAATTTCTTTTTCTTCTTTTATCTCCTTATCAATTATCCTTTAATTTTATCTGAGCTCTTTAAACTTCTTTTCCGAATGCATTTCATTTTCGAATTTCATAGAATCAATAAAATATTCTATTTTCACAATTAAATACTATAAATTATAAGAACACTCCTATAATCATATATAAATAAAATATGTAAAATGTTTAATGTATAATACATCAACACGTAAATATATAAAGTATAAGCAGCAGATATTAGCCACTTTTTTCTTTAACGACTGTTGGACGTGATAAAATATACCTCATACAATAAGAAGCTTTGGAATTAGTACATTCATCTACTAAATTTGATTATTCACTTTATCTAAAAAAAATTCATATTTCCGATATTTATTGTATCTTATCCATTGAATCATCAATGTTTAGTAACGAATTGATTCGAATAAAAAATTAAAAAGCTTTCTTGCCTCTGAAATATTGTTTTATTAAAACTGTTACATAAGATCCCAAACATCTTTGACAAAAGTTCATTTATCTTTTCCTTTAATGATGTTTTTTATGTGTAATTGAAGATAAATGTAAGACACTACTATTGTTTTCTGTGTATACAGTTGTATTGTTCTTTTGATTTCAACTGGGCTCTGAGATTTTTTGAACATTTGATTATATAATTAACGATAAAATTTTCATGAAAATTTACACTCTTTATTTTTTTAATTCTAATTTTTGTTGCAATAACAAAACGATATCAATTATTAAAGATAGCTATTCCATCATTCAAAATTAGTCAAAGTTGGAATAAGTCAACTGTTAAGTTTATATCTAAGAACGTGTGTTATAGCTCGGTATGAAATAGTCCCAATGTAGCTCATACATGTCGTAAAGGGCGACTAAGATAGGTACCTAGCTTTTGAGGTATAGCCGGGATGCCGCTGGTAATTACATCGGGGCATTGGCCATTCAGGTTGGGGGTCGGGCGTGGAGCGAACAACTCCACCACTTTTTTCGAAGTATGAATTCGAAGATAACTCGGTGCCTGTCTCGTAAAAGACGACAAGCAGAAAGCCCTTCTAGTTTTAGAATCGCTTTTCGATAGCTAATTATCTGACTTTAATTAATTTATTTTATTTTTTATTTAACTTTATTTTTTTTTACCTCAATAGTTCTTTAATTTCAATAGCTCAATATTTTTTCTCTGAAAAGGGCAGTCTAAATCCAATAGCTCACTCGCAAAAACCAATAGGAACCTTCAACTCAAGTTGCAGTGTATTTCTTTCTCTCGAGTTTCCCCCCATTGGTTCCTTCCACCTGAAGCCACACCTCTTCTTACCAACCAAGCTGACTACAACAGCCATAAGACATTACAAGATGGACAGCGGAGGACTGCGTCGGCAGTCCAGTCTCTTGTGATTATCAAAAGTGTGCCTCTCTCACAGATTAAGTTAGTTTTAAGAAGGATATCTCGTTGTGAAGACTTACTAAATTTAAGAATTTTTCTGGTACAAAAAGGTTTAAGGGATAGATTTTTGAAGTGATAACCTCCTTAGATGCGTTTTGCTGGAGAGTGAACTTGAATGATGCGTTTGAAAAAGCCAAGCATTGTTACGCTTGGGTTTGTAACGCTCATAACAATGGTAACAATACTACTGAATGGTATAACAATACTACTAGTAACAATACTACTGAATCATTTGAATCATTTGGGTTTAATGAGTCATGTATCGGCGAAATTTGTGCAGTGAAATGTAGAGCAGAAAATAGGCAAACAATTCTAATGGTTACTATTTATATTTCACCAAATCAAAGTGTAGAGAAAATTATCGAATTCATTCACAAAAATTTAGTCGCCTTCACTTGTGAAGCCGGGCGGATCAAATCTTCTGAACAAATTGCCTATTATTTAAAGTAGGGATTTTAATGTAAATTTTTCAAAAGACAAATCAAAACCTTTAGTTGATTTTTTAAAATCAAATTTCAATTTAACTATGTACTTCGAAGTACGTAACAACGCTTGACGCAGTTTTTTTAGTAATTAAAATAATTTTGTATAAAAAAATTAAAATCTGTTTCAGCTGCCATAAACCTATTGCTTCCTTCTTAGAATCCAATTAATTCACAAATATGATTGTATATTTCACAAAAAAATTACTTTATGAGTAAAGACATATGAATAAATAATTTTATAGTACAATACTAATATCCCCTTGTTTTTTATTCACCTAACTAATCCCTGAAATAACATTACAAAATTTGAAGTTATCACTTCTATCGTGTGGTCCTGTGCACACACACTTTTTTTGTTCAAGAAGTGTCCATTCCCTCTATTTCTATAAAACCCTACAGGGGCTTGTACTTCAACTTTATTAGTAAAAACTAGAAGAAGAGGTAGAGGAAGGCTTTGGTATGAAGAAGATGAAGATTGTTTAATCCTCTTAAAACTAAGAACTGGAGGAGTTTGGCTGCAAGTGAAGGTGGTTGGAAATGTCTGGCTTAGAAAGCCTTGGCCCATCCTGGGCTGTTACGCCATGGATTAAGATGATAATTAAATAACACATTAAAAAGAATACGGAGCCTACTTTAAACTCCTTAAATTATTACTTGCATATGCTATGCATTGATAAAATAAATGTAGAGGAAACTCCTAAGATCTTATTCTTAATTTCCCAGAAATTGTTTTTGCAATTAAAATTTAAACTGTGTTCTTCCATAAGAAAAATAGAAAAATTGCTTACCGAAACAGAAATTATCACTTCATAATATGTTTGCAGTATCTGCTGTCTGGATTCCAACAAGATTAAAATATAACTCCGCCACAACTGTTCTGTATTGACAATCGTGGGAAAAGAAACAGGAAATGTAAACACGTGATTCGTTAAAAAAAAATAAAAGAATCAGCCACACATGTTTTTTTCTGGAAATAACAGCGAAAGTCTAAGCATTCTTAAGGCTGTTTTCGGTTAATGTTAAAGAATAGGACCCAAATTTGGAACATTTATTCAGATATAAGAGAAATGAACATTTTATATGATATTCTGGCTTCACTCCCTTTTTTTAGAGAGAACATTTTTTATAAATTTCCCCTTTTTTAAACCCGATTTTTAACCTTTTTTCGGGTTTAAAATGGGGGTTTTGGTTATTCCCCCATACCGTAATTTTTAAAAGGCAATGCCTTCACTTTTAAAAATAAAAAAAAAAGTATTCAGGGAATATTTTTTTTTTTTTAAAACACTATATTGTTAACAGAGGTATGAGTTATAATAATGAAAATTTCAGGGAAAATAAAGGATTTTTTTTTGTTGAAAATTTTTTTTCCCGCGTTTATTTCGTTTTCCTATATTTTTTACCGAAACCCTTAAAAAATTTGGAAATATATACGAGTTCCAATAAATACTAGACAGGATGATGTTAAAACCAAAAGAAAAAAAAAAACATAAATAAATCTCAGGCAAATTTTTTCTATATTCCTTTTAAATAAGACCCGGTGGGGGAATTTTTAAAACAAATTTTCCCCTTTGGGATATTTAATGTGATTTTCCCATAATGATATATAAAAGAAGTTTTTAAAAAGCAGAAATAACACTTTTGGGGGGAAAATAACAATCATAGAGTAACATATTTTCTAGATGTACCATCGCTTGAAATTAAAAATATTAAAAAAAATATTTTTTAATGATTTCAAAATGTCATGTCACGACTTTTATATATATATATATATATACATAACACCTAACTCCATTATTTCCCAATTTTCAATTTTTAAGAAACTGTTCAATTGGTTTTCTTTCAGGACTAATTATCTTCAAACTGAACCATAAGAGCATTAATTTTAATTATTTTAGAATTAATCTTCCGTTTAAAGCTTGCATTTTACGTTTTTGAAGCTTAACTGAAATTTTCTTATGGAGTTCACTGGTACCTTTTATTCTCACAATTTGGAAATACGAGGGCTGTTTAAAAATTAAAAGTGAAAAAAAATTTTCACCCCAGGGAAAATTTAAAAAAAGGGAGCATGGGGGAAAAGGATATGGGGGCGATGAGGTGGGTTTTTGCCCTGTGTAGATTAAAAACATCGATTTAGTTAGGGAAGGGGGGGTTAAAATAAAGAGGTTTTATTTCCATCAAACTTTCCCCTGTTTTCCAAAGGGGCAGTGGTAGTGTTTTTAAAAACCAGGTTTTCCGTAGAAAAATGCAATAGAAATGTTAAAAGGGGGTTTTCTTGAAGGGCCCCCGGGGGAAAAAAACATTGCCGTATAGGACGATTGCACGATGAGTTAAAGCGTTTCTCCCGGGGCCGAAATTTTAGGGCTTGGGGTTTGCAACGCACAGATTGGGGCCCCCCCGACTTTTAACCCCTTTTGGGACAAGCCCAAAAGGAGACAGCGCAAAAAAACCGCCAGAAAAAAATGACTCAAAAAGAACAGCGCGTTTCTTCTCCCTAGCCGGGAAAGTCTCGCCCGTGCGCCAGGGATTTGGGGTGTTTTTTTTAAAAATTTGGTTTTTGGCAAAAAATGGCATTCTTGGGCCAAAAAATTTTGATACATGGATATCTGACCTTCTAATTGAAAAAGGGAAAAAAATTCACATACACTGGTTTTTTTTTTAAAAACATAAGGGAAGGGGAAAGTTTCTGAATTGAATGCTTTATGACAGCTCTTGAAAAGGCACGTGGTATTTTTTATAGTAAAAGGGGAGATTTATTTTCGCAAAGCATTTGAGGGTTTTAAGTCTAGGTTTAAGGATAATTTGATTCCCCGGGCAAAATTTGTCTTTTTTTTCCCTTTTTTTTTATTTTCTTTTAGAGGATTTGCCTTGTTTTGTAGTTCCTTAAATTTTTATTATATACTTAGACCTTGTAGACGCGACTTTTTTTTTTTATAATGTCGGCTTTGAAAAGGTTTTTAAATGAACTCGAAAAAAAATTTTTAAATACAATATAAGCTTGAAAAGCCATTATGTAAAAAATACTTAAATGTGGGGAAATAAATTTTGGGAATATGAAAGATTTTAAAAAAATGTATTTAAACAAGAAATAACTTATGTAAATAAATAACGTAATCATATGAAACATCTTGTGTATATCCTTGTTTTTAAATTTTTCATACTAAAAAAGAATTTTAAGTAACATTTTTAGATTTCAAATATATATAGTGTTAAGAGTAATTAATGATAAATAAATAATGAAAAAAAATGTTTAAAAAAATTGTATTTGAGCAGAAATTTACTTAAGTGAATGGAGTATGTAAATACAAAATATAGAAATCATATGTTTATTGTGTATTCTACAGAACTAAATTAAATAACGCATTCAAGTTTCGTATTTTCACGGAGTTAGGCTTAGCTACACAAAACACTCCGGCCTGTGAGTGACACTCACGCCAGAAACCTCCGGCTCTGGCGGTACGCACGCGTTTGCGTTTTTCGTCCCGAAAGGGTTAAAGCATTAACCAAATGAATGGCGTCACCGAGGTTCACCACATCCACAGAAAATTCGACAGGATCTCAGTCAGGAGAAGGTTATGCTGACAGTGAAATACGACTGAGAAGGTGTGATTCTTGCGCATACTATACCTTCAGGACAAACTGCCAACGCAGACTACTATTGACGATTTCTAAAGCACCATCTGCGTCCGGTTTCCGAGCAAACGTCAACGATTATTGCAAAGCAATCTCCCTATTGTGTTGCATGACAACGTTGGACGCCATATCATACACAATATTACTCTCCTAATGCGATGGAGGCAGTAGAAAATCTTGGAACACCCTCCCTACTCACCTGACATGAGTCCTTGGGATTATGATGTGTTTTTGAAGTCAAAGGAACCTCTCTGAGAACGCCAATTTTATGACGTTTATGTGTTAGTCCGCAGTAGGGTGCTTCGTTGCTGACATCAGCAATCAGCATTTTGCCAATGGTCTCCAATTTCATCCCGAAGTTTGTCAAAAGTTATAAGCTTTTCTGGTGAATACATAGAAGAAATGCGACGCAATTTTGTACTTCTAAGTTCCTTAAAAATTAATTTAATCCCATGTTGTCAATACTTAAGTTGCAGCTCTTGTATTTTTGAAGATCTGAGATTGTTAAAGTAGTTATTTGAGTGATATTTTGAGACGATCCGGGAGTTAATTATGGAGAGTCATATCTGAAAACATAACTTTGAATGAACGAATCTAGCTTACTTTGCTTTAATCGTTTTGGAGAATGTCATAATACTTTCGTGATTATAAAAGGCTGCATTTTTAATAGTCTTATATTTTTGTGTATCTTAATTTTTGCAATTGTCTATCCCTCGGGTTTTTTTAATACTTTTAAAGGTAAGACATTGTTTTTTGTTAAGACAAAAATGTAAAAAATGTTCCTATTTTATAACTTGTTTCCTATAAAAGTTGTTTTTAAATGTTTATTTTTAACTCTCTAAGGGGCTATTGCTTAAGTCACTGCGTAAATGTTTCCCTGGTCATTTTTCAAAATTTTATATTGTATTTGATATATATATATATATATATATATATATATATATATATATACTATACTAGCCGTTACCCAACCCCTGGGCACTGGGGATTTTACGACGTTGCAAGACTATACATTCTCTTCAGGTTATTACTGTCTGAGTCCTAGCATTAAGTATTTGATCATATTAAAAACATTCTTATAGTCTTTGCCTCTTAATTTAAAAAGGACAGGATCTGAATTTTTTATATTGAAGTGTTTTTTTTTACCCCCCGCATACAGAAAAACAAACTTTTTTTTTGCCAACTTATCAAATTTTTACCATCATATTACATTAACTTGATTTGGAATCATTTCTTTTCCTCCTATTTTGGGGCAACAAACTGGACTTTACTAGTCGTTCCTTTTTTCCCACATTTGAATATCTTTTTAAATTGCATGCAATTTTTATCTTTAAAAGTAATACATCCGCCCCCGTAAATGCAAATAAGACAAAAAAATGCACAACAAAATTTATTTTGTAAATAAATGTTTACCCAAGTATCAAATGATTAAATTTATAGATTTCTGTGAAGTGTGGTTCCTGCTGTGAATCAGTCGCCAGAGTAACTGCCATTGTTGAGATCAACCGCTGCCACACGCATCGGCATTGATTCAAAGAGACTTTGGTTGTGCCCCTAAGGTACAGCAGACCAAGCATAGCTTCCCATACGCTGCCAATGTTGATCAGGTGCAGCAACTGGGGAGTGTAATCTGATCAATCGTTGAGAAAACTATGGACCACATGTTTCTATCGGCGAAAGATCCGGAGAGCGAGCCGGACAGGAAGCAATTCAATCCGGTGATTGACGAAGAACCTTGGATAAATGCATGCCACGTGGTCGTGCATTATCCTGTTGAATTTGATGGGGCTAAGCCCTGAAGGTAAGGAAGGACAACTGGCTCCAACACTGGACATGTAGCGCTGGCTGCTTTAAAGTACCGGCAATGCATACTAGAGGAGTGCGAAAGAGTGATATCCAATACCGCCTCATGTACTCATAATACCCGGTGCAGGACCAGTGTGGCGGTGCATAACGCCACTGTTCAGCATCCTCTCTCCGAGGTGTCTCCAGACTGAATCTGACCATCGTGGTGTTGCAGACAGATGCGTGACTCCGTCAGTAAAGATAACTTCATTCCTATCTGCCCCCACATCCTTTTTCTATCTCACCATTGGCGCGAGACGTCTGTGTAATTCGCGTCAAGGGTAGACTCAAGCAATGGACGTCTTGCGGCAGACCACTCTGCTGTAAACGCGTCGAATGGTACACGCAGACACTGAATGATGCGTTACAGACTCAATGTGCTGTGCTATGGTTCGTGATGTGACTGGAGCAATCCGTCGCTGCAATGCGTACAATTTGCCTGTCCTCACGAAGTGGTGCACTGGAGTGTGATGCGATCGACCACGTTAATCCGTCGTACCCTCCCTGCATCCAACGGTCGCATATCCGCATTACAGTTTTTTGGGTCGCAGTCCAATACGACTACCGATTTCCCTGAAAGATAATCCACAATCCGGTAGACCACTATCCTTCCTCTGTCGAACTCGGATACTTTATCAAAAGCTGATCAGCGATTTCTACGAGATGATAACTGATCGTTTTTGAAAACCACAAGAAAAACACACAATTGCCAAACTTGAAATCGTCGAAATCTCCAAGCCTTAAATAGCACTTTGAGGTGACGCCATTCGCGCGTGATGTGTGTCTGCGCTGAAATTTAATCATTTGCATATCTCACTCATAATGCATGTTGTAAATTTCATGTTATTTGCATGCCTCCTTCAGGGTGTTGCATTTACGGTGACCAGCAGTGTAGTTTAATGAAGTTAAAATTCTTTTTTACGAACTTCATGATTCCCTAAATTTTATTTTCTTCTTATGCATATTTTTCTACACTGGTGTGCAAAACTAAAGCAGTATATGAGGGTCCTCCAACCTGAATGAGAAATCATCTGAGAGACATGAAATTCAAAAATGTGAGACAGCATTTTGTTCTTAAGCGATGACGAAAGCATAACTGAGGAAAAATGAATACGATGCATATAGTAACGAATCAGACAAAAAGGCTTTATTGAACTCATAGTATCATTACGCATGATTGCATGTCCAAGAGGAAGAACAATAAACAGATGTTCCTTAGTATGGGATGTGCCCTCCCCTTACTTCAATGGTTTCTTCGAATCGTCTCTCTTACTCATCACCAAATTGTCCAACAGTTCTTGAGGTTTCATTTCTCAATCAGCATCTCTTTCAGTTGTTGGGTATTCTACGGAGGTGTAATCGTGCCGCAAAGCTTCTCCCCAAAGCATGCAACACATGTTCTAAGGGATTTAAATCAAGGGAGAACGCTGACCAATCCTTCCGAGTGATATCTTCACCTTCCAGTATCTTCTGAACATCAGCAAACCGGTGTGATCGTGCATTGTCATCCATAACAAGTAATATTAAAAAATTTAAGTCAATTCCAACTTAGTTCAACAAAGAAATATTTTATTTTAGCTCTTTTTATTAAATAGTTACAATTAATGTAGGGGTGTATTTTATCTATACAAGTGGCTTTTCTTTTGTTGTCTGGGGATAAGTCACTATGTTCCTTGATCTTATATCTAAAGAAATAAGCCGATAAGTAAATTACGATTTAATGAAATACATTAGGAGCTTATTTCCAATTAAATACTGATTATAAATCTCAGCGAGTTATTTTCCATGGAGCATACTCTCAATCGTCACTAAGCCTCGCGACACCCGTTGACCGAAAAACGTGACACCTCGTTCGTAAAATGGAGCCTGTCCCTCAGACGTCTCTCTCGCTTCCTGTCGCTTTTTCTTCTCCCCAAAACCCACAGTTCCGGGGGGGGGAATGCGTATATTTACTGGTAGCGCCATCTATTGGTGAGGTTAAATTTCACTGATCGGAATATATATTTATATATTCCTAATACTTTAAATCCTACATTAATATAAATATGTATATACATGTAACAGAATCACAACATTAAGTGGTAATTAATTTCTATTAATTATCATTAAAACATCGTCTTGTCATCCAAAACAATCATGTATATAAAATTTCAGTTCAAGTGAATGCTTTAAAACGTGAGGAAAAAAAACCTTTTCACGTTTTGACACAAGTCGCCAAAAATGACGCCAACGTGGCTGTATTTCTAATTCTTTAATTAATTAGTTTTAATTAATTAATTTTAATTAAATTATTGTATTGTCAACCAAAATAATCCTGTATATAAAATTTCAGCTCAATTGAGTGTTTTAAAATGTATTTTATTAACGATTGAAAATTCCACCAAGATAAATAAATAAATAAATATATAGAGAGTGCGAGCTATAATAGTAGGAATTGAACAATGAAGTCTGGTCCCATAGCACCTCGGAACAAATGCATATGGTAAAGGGCTCAGCCTCCACCCGTTCAGCATAATGCCTCCTCAGACGACAACTTCAGGACCACCGTAACTCTACTCGTTTATATCCATATCGAAGTGAAGAAAAAAGTACTGAAGTAACTGTCAATGGTACTAAAAAAAGGTTGCTGTTCAGAACAAAGGCTATTTCGATTATGTATATAAACAATAAAGTATGAAATAGAAAAAAAAGGATTCAAAAGCAAAATGATTTTATACATATTTTTAGGTTTTAAAAATTTGCACACAAATGAAATCGAAAGCGAAGAAATAACTATAAATAATTTATGAAGTAATAACATTGACTAATTCATCAAGATATGTTAGTGTAAGATTGTTTGTTGGTTGAAACATCTTTTTTTTTGTGTGAGTGCTAGTTACTTCATAATAAGGTCTTTTTTCTGTTGTGTTTCTAGACTCAGTTTCAAAGTAACATTGTTTATTGTATGAAGTTTTTTCAGACATATTTTTGTTTTAATTTTATACATACAGCTACAATTTGGTTTCAAACAGAAATATAAGAAGATAAACAATATATTTTTAAGCTGAAAATAAAATTTTAAGTAAACAAAGCACATAAGTAAAGATTACTCATGAAATGGTAACATAATTTATTTTGATTTCATTTTAAGAAATTGAAATAAATTTAAACTATTTCTGTACTTTTTAAATCAGCATATATAACTTTAAAATTAAAGTATCAGTGTGTTTTTCCATAATATATCTACGCGAAAACAATACATCATTTGAATAATTTATTCTTAAATTGTTTTGAAATCAAGTATTGTTTTCAAATTCAAAAACCGAATGATTTTTTATTATTATTTTTTATATTATTATTTTTCAACAAACCTTTTATTAGGAATTTCGAAATAAAACACAGCCTGATATTCAAAAATTGAAATTTATTTTAATAATACGCTGCCAAATATAAAAATTGATTTTTTTTTCATATTTAAAAACTGATGTTTTATTTAAATTTTAATTTTTTTAATCGTTTGCTTTTAATTTTTTTCAATTAAGACTAAAAAAATTAAAAGGCAAAAAAAATAAATAAATAAAAGTTGAAGCTTATTTTGATTATCTTTACTTTTTATTTTTATTATTCGATGTTTATTTAGCAGCGGCACACATCTATCAATGAAAGCAGCTAGGTTTGCTAACACGAAAAAAAAAACATATTGAATTTTAGGATTTTGATAACAAAGAAAATAAAAACTTCACTTTCACTTTTCTGGAGAATCAACTTTTCATTTTAATCAAAACAATAAACGTCTATATATAATTGAAATGATACGAATCATTTAAGCCTAATTTTGAATTCTTACCACATTCCGCTTCATTAGAGTTATTTTTTAGTTCATAATTCAGAATTATTATGATTTATTCAAAAAGTCTAGACACTTCCAACTAAAATGTTTTTGGGAATGAAGTTACCTCTCGGATTATAAATTTCAACTATTTCATAACTACCTGATTAAAAATGTTATAAAATAAGTGCATTTAATTATGAATCATTGTGATTTTATATTAAGTTGTCTCATTCTTAATTTTTTACCTCTGTCGTTTGTGTGTGTGAATGTATTTTTGGAAAAATAATGAGAAAAATATTTCAATTGCAATTTTAGAAAAAAGGAAAGTCTGTAAACAGCTTGAACAACACAAAAAAATTTTAATAGAATTGTCTCTGTTCTCGTAAACTTTTGAAATTTATATTATTTTCGAATGTTGAAGTCAAAACCTATATCAAATAAAATAATAAATAAGATGTTATTTTATATATTAACAAAATATGGTTTTTGCAAATTATTTCATCGTTTTAAATTATTCCCAACTCGGCACTAACAGTTAATCAACGGAAATTTCGAGAACACAATTTATTTTGTTATAATCACCATTTTTAATCGTTAATAAGCTCTAAAACAGTTTTTAATCAAAAAAGTCAACGGAATTTTTAAGAACTAAAAAATTATCTTTGTGACGAAATCAAATAATATTAACGTTTGTAAGAACATACATAGTTGCTTAACTGATAACTTTCAACGAAGATTCTGATAATGCTGTAAAATAATTGGAACATGTTAAAGATAATAATTGGGTATAAATAGAAATGTGTTTGAAATCTCTTTCCTTTATAATTTTTATTCCAATAACCAATTACCAGTAATTAATCGAACATAAAGACAAGGAAATAGCTGGTGAATAATTCTAACAAAAATATTTCAGTGTTGCTGATAAAATGATTTTACTTCTTTCCTTTCTGATTTTTCCAGTTCAAGCCTCCATCAATGATGATTGCGATCCATCAACTATTCCTGTTATGAACAGTTTTGACATCAAAAAAGTAAGAGAAATTCCATTTTTCTATTTACGTCTATCAAATTATACTCAATTAAGTGCTTAAGTTCCATGATAATGATCAGAAAATTTAGATTACTTTTCATAAATAGTTTTTAGACGAATCGAAATCATTTACGTAAATCACACGTCATAAAAAATAATTTTTATACTTCATTGAGTTTATTTATTTATTTTTCGAATGCAATCACCATTTTTACTTCATAAAACATTTTAAATTTTCAGAAACTACGTAAAAAGTGTTTATTATAATTATTAACATATAGTATAGCAGCAGGATAGTACAATATAGTAATACTTACGAAAATTCCTTTTATTTTTAGAGAATTAATAGATAAAAATTGTCTAAGAGATTTCATTTGAAAGAAGTTCCGTAGAACCTTAAAATCTTATAGGTATTCATTTCCTTAAGTCATTTAAAAGAGGGAAAAAACTAATTTCGTCATTTAACTACATTAATCAGTTGATTAGATCTTATTCTTAATAATAAAATAATTAAATGAAAAAATAATAAAAGAGAGTGTGTAAGCTTATGACCACATGATAGATGTGATAACTTCAAATTTTGTACTGCTATTTCAGGAATTAGGTGAATAAAAAACAAGGGGATATTAGTATTGTACTATAAAATTATTGATTCATGTGTCTGTACTCATAAAGTAATATTTTTTTGCGAAATATACAGTCATATTTGTGAATTAATTGTATTCTAAGAAGGACACAATAGGTTTATGATAGCTAAAATAGATTATATATACTTTAGATTTAAAATTATTTAAATACCCCAAAACCCCCGTAAAAGTGTTGTCCCTTTTTTTTGTCGTGCTTTCATTTGATCATTTGACATAATTAAATTTTTTTTGTTTTTTAAAAATATCCCAAAGGGGGTTTTTGATTTGTTTTTTTGAATTTTTCGGCTTTAAAAAATCCCCAAAAATAGTAGGCAATTTGTTGAAGATTTGATCTGCCTTCAGTGTGGGCAACTATTTTTTTGTGAATGAATTCTAAAATTTTTTCTTACACTTTGATTTGGGAAATATAAAAATAGAAAACCAAATTAAAATTTGTTTTGTCTTTTTTTCGCTCTACATTTCATTTTAAAAATTTCCCCGATCATGCTATTAAACCCAAAAGGATTCAGAAATATTGTTAAGAGTAGTATTTTTAAATCCCCATTTAGTAGTTTGTTACCATTTTTACAAAAGGTTAAAAAACCCGAGCGTAACAATGTTGGCTTTAAAACGCATCTTTCCCGTTTCTCTCCAGAAAAACACGCAAAAAAGAAGTTATCATTTCCCTGAAGAATGTGATAAAATGGGAAAAAGAACTCTTGTTAGAAATCTGATTTAAAAAAGAATAAATTACACTAGGCAAAAAAAAACAACTTTTTGTCTTTTTTTTTTTTTAAAAAACCTACTCTAACAAATTTTTGGGGGGAAAAAAAAACGAATATGTAAATGAAATTTATTTATTAGCTCTTTTTTTTAAAGATATACAACAGAAACCCATAAATTTTAAAGGTTTAAAAATTTGAGGGAAAAAAACCCTAACTAACTATTAAATAGAATACAAAAAAATCAATTTTAAAAAGAAAATGTGTTCATATCAGAAATCAGAGTATTTTTTAGTTCTTTCCCCCGGACATTTCCTTTTTGGGTTCCTTTTTTGTGCCCAAATCGAGTATTTTTAAACTGCCCCCCAATAATCTGCGAGCATTGACTCACCCCAAGACCCCGAAACTAAATTCCATTGTTGCGATATTTGATGGAACCCTTTTACTTGTGTTCATCGCCAAACCCCCGGGTTTTTACCGAAAAAAAACAAGATGGAAATATGAAAAAAGGATCTTTAGAAAATATTGCATTCCCAGGTCATGGAACTTTTTTAGGAAATTTTGTTGATAGTTCCCAAATGTTTAGTTTCTTTTTTTTTTTTTTTTTCTGCCTAGAAAATCCTTGTACCACACTTTTTTATAAGGGGTTCCCAGGCTCTTTCTCTTTTTCCCCTTCCCGAAAATTTTTCAAAAAATTTGGGGTCCTTTATGATTTTCGTATTTGACCCATGGAAAATTCCCCCCCTTAATCTTTTTCATTCCCCCCAATCTTTTGGGGGGTTTTTTTCCAAAGGGATTGGAAAACCTTTCCATCCTTGTTAATGGATTCCCAAAATTCTTTTTAATTCCAGCTTAATGTAGGGGTAAAAAAGGGCATTTTTGGGGTTTCTTTGGGGGGATTATTTGAGACATTTCTTTCCCCCAGATTTTTTGATTTCTGGACGGCCATTTTTTTCTTGTACGTAGTGATTTTTGACTTTTTCTGTCCCACAAACACGAAAACAGCAGTACTTGGTTTAAAAACCCAACGTGTTTTCCCAGAGAAAAACCAACGACTTTCAAGTCACCACAGATCCCCTTTTTATTCGTTTTTTTTATTAACCTGAAATAATTTCAATTTGCATAATTTTCCCTTCGCGTCAATGGAATTGATGGAAGGGAAAGGGGAAAACCCCTTTTCCCAGTAATACGTTTAAAAACAAGCTTGGAAGAGTCTATAAACACCCTCCAGTTATTTAGATCATAACTGATTTTCATAAAACATCAAGCCGTTGACATCAATACATGAAAAACCAAGCCCTTTCTTCTCAAAAAAATGAAGAAGATTTTTTTCACGGTCCTGTTCAACTTTGACGCCGGTAGGGGAGATTCCATTGCTGCATTTGGATTGCAGAAACCGCCTTCTTCTTTGCAAGTCAAATTTTTTGAGGTCCCCGATTCTGTTTTTTGGGATTTATCTGTGGGGAATCGTTACTTGAATCGTGAACTATTATCTGTTCTTTATTATAGCCCTTTCAGGAAAAGCACTAAAACCCAAAATTTACCCCTTTTCGAGAATTTAAAAAAATGACCCTGGGCAAGTTTTTTCCCCCCCCCCTTAAATGAACATTCAAAGCTTATACACAGAAAAATAAAGATAGTGAAAATACAGCTATTTATAGTGGAAGAGTTTGATTCTAAAAAAAAAAAAAGCTAATCAAGTTTTTGGGGTATTCGTGTTTAGGGGACCAAATACTTCATAAAAATTTTTTTTTGGGGAAAATTTTGATGTTGCCTAGTGTTTTCTTTTTAAAAAAAAAATTTTAAATTTTTTGTTTTTGTGGGGAAAAATTTTTTTAATTCCCCACTATTGTTCACCATCTCTCTATATCTTGTTCAAATTTTCAATCGTTAATAAAATACATTTTAAAGCGCTCAATTGAGCTAAAATTTTATATACACGATTCTTTTGAATGACAATATGGTAATTTAGTTATAATTAATAAAAATTAATTGATTAAAACTAATTATTCAAAGAATTACAGATACAGACGCAATGGCATCTTTTTTGGCGACTTAGCGACCTTTCAGCTATTTGTGTCAAAACTTTGAAAGGTTTTTCTCACATTTTAAAGCACTCGTTTGAGCTGACATTTTCTATACACGATTGTTTTGGATGACAATACAATAATTTAATTATAATTAATTAAAATTAATTGACTGAAACTAATTATTTAAGGAATACTGATACAATCACGTATCGTTGACGTATACTTACTGTCATACTTATACATATACTTAGATGTCACATATCGTTACTTCATTTTTAGGGACTTGGGTCACCACTTAAAAAGATTTTTTTTTCCTCTGCCTTTTAAAGCATTCATTTGAACTGAAATCTTACATACATGATTGTTTTGGATAACAATACGATACTTAAGTGATAATTAAGAAAAATTAATTGGCACTTAATATCGTGATTCTGTCATATGTATATACATATTTATATTAATTGTAATTGTTTAATAAAAAGTAACTAAAATAAAAAAAAAATTTGTTGACCTAAGTAGAAATTTATTAAAATTTTTTTTTATTTTTATTACTTATATGCTATTATATATATAAACTACTGCTTTCATTTAACTACTAAATAAAATCAAAAATATTTTTTGGTACTCACGTACCATTCCAACTATCACCAACGTTCAAGATAACTCGCCAGGTTGGCAACCCTAATTTCGCATGTATCGTATGCGCTGAATTGGCAATCATGTGCTTCGTTTTACATAATGTCACCAATAGGTTAAGTTAATACCTAAGTACCCTCTTATTAAATCCCTTTGTTATTAACAATAAGTGTTTTGACATATTGCAGAAAAAAAGTACCATTCAGATTTTTCAAAATCAATAATTTTAGCAAAGCATTATGTATTCTTTTGATAATGTGATATTTGTATTAATATCTAGCGAAATTATAAATAAACAAAAAGAACTTGGAAAACACCCTTCATGCAAAATGAAGATTTTTTGATCTACTTACATGATTTGTTCTGAAAGGTTAAACTTTCTGTCCATAGCGTCTTTCGGATATTCGAAGTGTCAAGATTTAATTATGAGTGATTTTATTTTGTATTTACGTACATCCCCGAATGTGGTACTTTTCTATTTCTCCCGGGGCAAATATCCCCAAGCGGGCTTGGTTGGCAGCAAGACATAGTATACACATAAAAAAAAATGTGAGTACTATGGAAATTATGTGACTGTAGAACAGGGGGCATCTTGGCGAAGTCAATTTTTCGACTACTGGAATCGATAGCTAAGCTTTCATAATTTAGTTATAGTGTTCCGAGAATATACGTTGTAATTTTGTAATAAAAATTAAAAAAAATTAATGTGAAAATATATATATATATATATATATATTTATAAGACTATCAGTATCGCGTAAAAATATTTTTTTTAAGTAAAAGGAAATCGTAAATTAGAATAATATATAAAAAAAAAAACTTCCCTGCGTTCAGAAAAGTTCTAAAGGAAGGTAAATTTCTCTTTCAAACTCATTTCTACACATACCTCTCTGCAAAAACTCATCCAATCCGTGACTGCTTTCTTCGAAACAATGAACAAGTTTGAAACAAATGAAGTCATGGTTTGACTTTCGCACCCACATATTCGTCAACACCAGAATTTCACGCATACTCAGCTTATTTTTCTTCAACCCAGCTATTCACCCTTTAAGTTTCCCTTCCGATGTGCATTCCCCTTTTTTTCGGCTTTCCCTAAATATATCTATCACCCCAAATCCTTTTTAATCAAAAGCATAGTTTTTGAAAAACCAAACATTCAGCATTTGCAGCAATCAATCCGTTTCTCCTGCACGACTGTATTACAGACAACTTCCTCCTTCGTTCCAAATCATTAAAAAAAACCCGCCCATACTTCTAAAAACATATTTCCGTCGGGAAAAGGGGCGAAGAAAAAAAACAAAAAAATAAAAAAATCGAATAGTTACAAATTGTTTTAAAAAAAATTAAAAAAACTCCTCTCCCCCGGAAAAAAATCTAAATGCAAAATAAAAATTAAAAAATTTAAACAATGGATGAAGTTAGTTTTTAAGAGCCAAAGGCGCCAAAGTTTTTTAAACGAATTTCTTTTTTGGCTTCAAATATATATTTTTTAAACTTGTAGGGGTTTAAAATTTGTCGTTCTTACAGTTTTTTTTCAAATATTAATTCATTAACTAAGTTTAATTGACTAAAATAAAAAATTTCTTTGTTGACCTAAGCAGGAATTGACTTTTTTATATATATTTACTTGTTTTTAATAAGATTTAATGATTGTTTATTAACGTCACACTTTGAGAGCTACACTTTGGCTGTGTTGGCGACGAATTTACTAAGTTTGAACCCCGGTCAAGTGACATTATCGCCACCTGACTCTGAACCACACTCTTCATTTCCTAAGTACTTTTTACTAAAATTAATTGAGTTAATACTAAATTATTTCATTTTATGAAAAAATTTCAGCATCACTCAAAGCTAAAATAATCACACAATATAATGTTTTCTTTTTAAAATAACTATCTTTTTGCAGGGCGTTCCCGTTCCCATTTTTTTCGGGGCAAAGGGTTTCCCAAACTCGCAAGACAGCAGCCGGATATATTGATGTATCTGATGGTGTGTGGCTCATCGAAGGAAATAATATTTCCCACAAGTTCCTATTTAGTGGAAGGGACAAAGTGGGTTCCCGGCAATTTTTTTTTTCCAACAGTTTTTATAATTGATTAAAACTGTAAATTTAAATTTTGTTATTTTCTTTTGACATACAGGGGTTTCCCCTCGACATACGGGGTGCCCCAACATAGATTTTTTGGGAGATACGACCCAAACGAGCAAGTGGTTTTTTGTTTTTTAGTTACGAGCAAAATTTCGAGATACAAAGCCCGGTTCGGTTCGGTAGTAACACGCAGTCGCGCCATCACGATCAGTTAGCAGCGTGCTTCCGCTGTGATAAGTTGTGTTTGACGGTTGTTGTAAGTTGACACTTGCCTTTCTTTTCCCGGAACTTTTGAGGGGGAGGAAGAAAAAAAACCCCTCCTTGGACTTTTTTTTTTAAAACGGCCACAGGTGAAAGCGAGAAAAGTTGGGGAAAAAAGGGAAAAAACCAGTGAGGGTATCTAATTTATTTTTTACATTCTCTTTTTTGTTTTTTTGCAATAAATATTTTTATATTTTTTAAATACGTTTTTTTTATTCAAAACCACGTAACAAAAAAAAACTGGGGGTTTTACATTTTTTGGGGGTTGGAACCCGGATTTAAGGTGTTCAATTTTTTTTTGTATGGGGGGGTTTTTTTGAAAATAAAGTAATTCGATACGAGCAAGGTTGCGGAACGAATTAAACTCGTATGTCGAGGTACCACTGTATTTAGATCAAATAAAGGCGTTATATTTAGAAAAATCACATGTTTTTAAAAGATTTTTTTTAAATATTAAATTAAACATTAAACATAAACTATTAGATTACCTAAAAATAAAATAAAAATACGAGGTGTGACATAAAAAAATGAGACTAAGTGTGTTTCTTGAAAAAAGAGTGGAGTTGGCAACAACTTGTTTTTTTGACGTCCCCCCCCAACCCTCCCCCTATCCATGTGGGCTGTTTTACTTTAAACCGGGTTACGACGTTGGGGGGTAATACGTCTTTAACGAACACTTGCAACCGAATACCGCCGGGAAAATGTCTAATGTAAAAACTGAACAACGAATCAACATCAAGTTTCTCGTGAAACTTAAGGAATGAGCTACGGAAACATTTCAAATGGTAAAAGGAAGATAAAAAATTTTTCTAGTGCATTTTACGCGGGAAAGGCATTGGGGGGGTTTTTGGGGGAAAATAATGGCTTTTGGGCTCCCCCAAAATGAGCGAACAGATCAAAAAATTGCCAAAAATTCATGATGTGATCCCGGGTGACCAAAAAATGGTCGTGCAGTGAGAGACGAAAATTGGTTAACTTTTGGGTAGGGGTGTTTTTGGATGCATTTTAATACGAATTATACATGAGGGGAAAATTTTTTGTGAAAAGGGTTTTTCCCAAAAAATATGTCCCAAAGGCCAAAACCGTGGAGTAAAGACGTGATTGTAGATATGTTAGAACACATCGCAAACGAACCAAATTTGCTGGAATCTGTTGTAACATGTGATGCGACACGGATTTTCACCTTTTGACCCAAAATGGGGCCAGTTTTTCCGGGGGGGAAGTCCCCAAAGATTCTCAAGACCCAAAAAAGCATGCATGCCAAAAAATTTAAAAATTTAAGGTAATGTTAATTGTTTTTTCGACATTAATGGAATCTTGGGGGAGGGGCCCCCTTATTTTAATTCCCAATGCTATTGCATTGAAGTAATAAAAAGACTTCGTGAAAAATTAGGGGGGGAAGGGCCACAGTTGTGAAGTGATGGCTGGCTGTTGCACCAGGACAAGGCACCCGCTCACACTGTCCTATCTGCAAAACAGTTTCTGACCATCAAAAGTATTACTGTGATGGGGCATCCTCCTTATTTACCTGGTTTTGTTTCATGCCACTTTTTTTCATTTCCTGCAATTAAATCTTGCTAAAAGGAAATCCATTTTACCTCAGTTGAAGAAGTTCAGGCAAAAACGGAGAATCTCTTGAATGGCTTTCCAAAAAACGTCATCCAAAACTGTTACCACTAATAGTAGCACCGAATGCGGAAGTGTGTGAATGCTGAAGAGGACTACTTTGAAAGTGATAATGTCACAAAGAACTTGTGACAACCGACTAGCGGTTGTTGGTGTTTGGGGGTTTGAGTAAAGATCACCCATAACAAGTTTTAAGATCAAATTTATTATCCCTTTGACTTAAATAACACAACTAAAGGTAGTAAATACACTAAGTAACTAATTAGGAAAGCACATATAAGTACCACTTACTCCTCGAGCACTCCGGACTTCTATGCTAGAATTCACCGCAATTATTTTAATTATACGACATCATAAATCTTAAGTTCAATTTTATCACTTATTCTCCAATTATCAATAATTGACTATCCAGCGACTATCCGTCGACTAACACCGCGTGCCTAAATGTCAGCGCTTGAATAGAATCACTCATTTGAGTACATCAAGTCTTCTTCTTTGAGAGGAAGTTTCCAATAGAACATACAGTTTAAAAGAATAATTTTCCCCAAAGAGTATTAATAGAAGGTTCACGGATAGACCCGTTACAAACTAATTGTGTAAGTACAATGATCTATTGAATTAGTCTCGTTTCTTTTGTGTCACACCTCGCGTATATAAACTTAAATAAGCAACAAACTGGAGAAACAGAAGCGTACAGTTAACTTTCTGATTGGCTATTGGTAGTCTTTCACTCACAATTTTATAAATTATAAAGAATTCTAACAAATATTTCACTTTTTTGGCAATACTGATTCAGCATTTCTTAAATGAGAGAAATTTTTTTAATCAAATTTTACTATCGGAATAATAAGTAAGTAAAAAAGGTTCTTGCCGAAATTTTAAAATTCAATTCGATTTACACTATTTAGAAAGAAAAAATTGAAGTACCATGATCATTCATGGTACTTCAATTTCTTCATGCTTATCTTTTTACTGAAATAAAGCATCAGCAGAACTTGTACTCAGGTAACGAAATAATAAAAAATTCAGAGCCATAGGACCCATCAATGACTAGTTATTGCACTTTGAATGTAAAAATCGTTATGTGATGAAACCCACCACGCCATCGTGAGGATTTTAAGCCTTGACAAACATAACATATTTCAGCCTCTCTACTTGACAAGCCTTTCATAGACCTAGAATTCGAATCCACAACTACTTGGCTATCACAAGTAATAAATTATGATTAATTAAGATTCGATAATATTTAATTACTTGTACATTAATGAATGTTTGACGTAACTGAGTTTAATAAGGGCCCTGCAACAAAAGAAATTTTAACCAGTTAAATTTCATGTTTTTAGACATACTATGAAAATTACTAGTAGTATCTGTACATGATTTTTTAAAAAAAAATTTAAGTTCCAGTCATTTCAGTTTGTATGACTGAAAATATATTTTTAGAAAAATAATTATTTCAACTATAAAAAAAGACCACTTAACTAGAGCCCTAACTCTTTTATCGAATAATATACATATATATAAGTGTAGGAAAATAACTCATACTTAATTTTATAAAAGAGAAAAACAACGCATTTTTAAACTGAGTTATGTTTCAAAATGGTACACATTTATATATAATTAATTGATCCATGTCTAAAATTTATGTTTTTAAATTCGAATAATATAATTTAAGGATAATTAGATAATTTATTTTGTGAATCTAAAACTCAACTTTTTAAAACTGTGTACATTAAAATATAAATTTTAGAGGTACTATATATCCAAAACAAATTCGCAGAAAATGAATAGGAAAACTTTTCATGCATGCTGCCTTTTTTCTTATATATATATATTTCAGAAAACAGTCATTTGCTTTTCTAATTGTATTAAGAATAGTTTTAATGCAGAAAATCAAAATAGTTATAAAAATTCTAAGTTTCTGAACAAATTTTCGAACCCAAAGTACATACTTTTTAATGATTACAGAAGAATGGAACTTTTTTTAAGTACTCTGCAAAGAAGTTAACAATATTTATGCAAGTATAACTGCTTCATTTAATTTTATTTCCAGCAATCAACATTGCATAAGACCTATTAGGGGAAAGTTATCGGCTGCGAAAGAACCACCAGGAATGCTCAACCTGAATTATCAGACATATTCAACTCATGTAGAAGGTATATAATTTCAAGTATTCTTTATAAAGATTGTACTTTTAAAGAAAAAAAAATAATATTATTCGTTATTGGGAGGTTATTAAAGTTTAAAAGAAGTTATGACTTCAACACTGGAAGGAAATAATTTTTAGTTGTGTGAAAATAATAAGAAATTATCCTTTTTTTTCTTTTTTTGAAAGAGTAAAGTTAAAGAATCAAAAATAAAATTAAATGCAGATTTTTATTTACTTTCTTTTTTCTTCATACTTTGATTTTAAAGTTTAATTCCCTCATTTCAACTAAAAAAACTAATTATTTTCCAAATTTAAGCATATACTCTTGGAATACATATATATGTGTGTTAGGTCAAACCAATAATATTCTTATTTCTAAATTAAAAATATTTAAAGTGTACACACACACACGATTTTTTTTTATTCATTCCATATTTATAAATGTAATCGATGAAAAATGAAAGTATTTTGATTACGTAAAATTAGAATTTAAAAAAAAAAGTATAACAACGCTCCTTTATGACTCTGAACCCCAACATATTTGTTCTACGCAACGTTTTGCAAAGAATAGTGTCGTCACCAATAAGTTATATATTTTTCTTTTAAAAAATACTTTTTAAATGGATAAAATATTTTTAAAAAATAAGTTTTTCATTGTTACAATAAAATTTTAAAATCAGGTTTTACGTATTTAAGTCACGTTTTAAATTAATTTTACGGCACAAAGAAACAAATTAAGTTGTCATTTATTCCAATAAACACTTATTAATAAAACAGCAAATTAAAACATTATTTTCCTTTAATACTTTTGAATATTTCATATATTACTTAACCAAACGATAATGGGTTTTTTTAATATAGACGTAGCATCAGGTTCATTCTTACCAGATAAAAACCAGGCTTGAACATATAGACAAAATAGAAAAGTAATTCATTGAACATTTTACTGCATATATATAGAGAACTGTATGTTAATCTGCTAAATGAAGGAAATTTACTTACATTCAACTGAATCTTATGGAATTTTTTGAAGTACAATTGGATATTGGTAAGCTGTGCAATTATCCGTAATAATAGCAAAGTTTCGCTGAGCTGGAATGATATAACATTACAATACAATAACATTAGGCTGGCTGCCCAAAATCTATGTGCCGCGATTTCAAAATCACACCCGATTGGCGTACTGACAGCCAATTAGTTCCTTTTTTTCTAATATAGCATGTGCTTTTTGAAGCATTTCTTAAAATTTTACGATATACAATCATGGCCAAGAAAATTAGCGCACCAAGAAGGAATCGTCAAAATGAAACGAAATTTTACATACGTAATGACTACTTTGATATAAATAAACGATTAGAAAAAAGAAAAAGGATCATTTATTTCAGAGAAAAGGCAAAAGAACGGAGGATTTAATACCCTGTTGAACCCACTCTATATATCACGAATGCACGACGCGATACGATCGGGCGATGAGGCATACAAGTTATGTATGATGTCTTGAGACATTTCGTTCCATATTTGCTGTAACCTTGCCTCTAGTTCGTTCAAACTCGTGGAATGCCCAACTCGCCGTCCTAATTGATCCCAGATATGCTCAATTGGAGACAAATCTGGAGATCAGGCACGCCAAGGAAGGGTAGTAACAGAACGGAGACAGTCTTGTGACATCCTTGCCGTATGAGGCCGAGCATTGTCTTGAAAAATGGTTCCTGGGAGCCGTTGCATGAGTGGCTACACATGGGGGGGTTTGCAGGAATGTCATGGTCCCATGGATCAATACTGGGGGGTTTACCTGTATTGTGGGAAATAACCCCTACCATCACACCAGCTGGGGGGAGTGGTGGTCGCTGAAAAAACCGGATTGTGGCTTCACCCGGGGTCTCCCAAAAACACGTTAGATACTGCGAGTTGAATCGGGTTCGCCCCAAAAGCCCCGGTTCCATTCCGCTGCAGTCCAGTTCCGGCGGCACCACTCCAAACGGAGGCGTCGATGGGTGGGCGTCAAAGACACGTAAGGGGCCCCAGCGATCTTAAATGTCCTTCGGCCAGGCCCCTTCGTATGGAAGAACAGTTCCCCCCTTGGGGAAGGGTGCTACCTGTGCCTGGTGGCCCGATGAACAGTTGCTTACGGGGATTTCTTGGTGGCGGTCTTCTAAACAACTGGTCTGCGGGGGGCATCATGAGCCCTCTTCGTATAAATGAATTTTTCATCTACTGGCCCAACACTCTCACAACACAATCAGAGGGGCCCTAATTACGAGCTACTCCCTGCTGACCACCCAGCTTCATCATGCCGATGATTATTTTTTTTCTCAAAGGCGACGGCTGCTCATATTGTTTGAAAATGAAATGGCATGTCTCCCTCAGCTCTTCCTTGTAAACAATTCAACACACTCAAACAAGTTTTTTACCTTTTTAAACTCCACGAGAACTAGTTAAATCCCCTCATGGCTATACGTAATGCGCAATCACGCTGATTTCTAACATGTGCATATCTCCCCGACATGTACCTTCATCCCAATTTTTGTTGATCCGAATTATTTCTTGGTGCCCCAATTTTTTTTGTCCATGAGGTACTGCTTATACCCGTTCTTTTCAGGGGTTTAAAAATTAAACAAACAAAAGAAGGATAAAAAAGTTTTTTAAAAGTTAATTTTTCTGAATTGAAAAAATTTAAAAAAAAATTTTTTGCATATCTAACGGAATAAAAAATTTTTTTGTTAAATTTTAAGTCTATAGATCTAAATATCTGTTAAAAAGGGGGATTTCTATATTTATAACCCCCGTAACCCCTTTTGGGTCAAATTTTGAAAACACCTTCCCCAAACTGATCTCTGCTCAGCAAAAATATCACATGGTTATATTTTGTGTAATGAAGCTTAAAATAGTTAAATAATTTATATGTGGATGTTAATACATTAAATTTTTTTCTGTTTTATTTATTTTATGTTAAAAATTTTAATATTCGTAGAAGCCATTCCCTTTCATTATGTGGCATTCAGGGAAAAAGGGAGTGTTAGCGATAGAGCCAATTGTCTTATTTTTGGCAATCATGTTGGCAATTAACGATTGGGGTCGGTTAACGCTGGGACCTGGTGGGGAGCTGCAATGAAGGGGATAGCAAAAATACCTTCTCCACAAAAAAATATATATACAGGCCAATTTTCATTGTGATCGGTTGAACGGTGTAGGAGTGAAGTGAGGTCATATATACAAACATCCATTTATATATTATAGATTAAAATAAAGTACAGGTTGAGAGTCCTTGTTGAACTATATAAACCTGATTTGGGGCCAATTTTCTTACGATTTTAGCTGCAGTTTATTGACCCTTACACGTAAGCTGCGTGCTTACGATTAAGCACAAGTTGTTCATTTCAAAAAACGTTGTTTTTTTCTTTAGCACCCAAAAAAAATCACGGAATTCAACTAGGACATTGCCTAACGTATATTTTATGGATAAGGAAAAAAATGGTACCTAAAGAAAAAGAATGTGTGTGCTTGTGACCACACAATAGAAGTGATAACTTCAAATTTTGTATTGGTATTTCAGGGATAGTTAGGTGAATTAAAAACAAGGGGATATTAGCATTGTCATATAAAAATATTTATTCACACATGTCTGTACTCATAAAGTAATATTTTTTGTGAAATATACAATCATATTTGTGAATTATTTGTATTCTTAGATGGAAGCAATAGTTTTATATGGTAGCTGAGATAGATTATAAATACTTCAGTTTAAAATTATTTAAATATCGAAAAAAAATCCGGTGAGCACATTCTTCCGCACTTTATCGTGCTTTCATTCGGATCATTTGAAATAATTAAATTGAATTTTTGTTTAAAAAAATCTAATAAAGGCTTTGGTTTGTCTTTTAAAATATCTGCATTAAAATTCCCACTTAAAAGCATAGGCAATTTGTTCAGAAGAGTTGATCCGGCTTCAGTTTTGGCAAATAAATTTTTGTGAATGAATTCGATAATTTTCTCTACACTTTCATTTGGTGAAATTTAAATAGTAACCATTAGAATTATATATCTGTCCATTTTCTGCCCTACATTTCGCTGCACAAATTGCCTCGATAAATTCAACATGCATCAGCCCCTCAGCGCGAAATTTTCAGAAAATTGAATGACAAAACCTATCACAACACCGAAAATCATCCTTTCTAATTAATATTTTGCAAGCTTCCTTTTTTGCAATTTTTTTTTTAATTCCTAATATTAGAGAGTTCTCAATCTCCCTATATATATTTTGCTCAAATTTTCACACAATCGGTAATAAAATACATAAAGCGCTCAATTGAGCTGAAATTTTACACACACATTTATTTTGGATGTCAATACGGTAATTTAATTAAAATTTTAAAAATCAATTATTTAAAGAATTACAGATACAGCCGCGTTGGCATCATTTTTGGAAACTTAGCGATCCTTTTGGCGACTTGTGTCAAAACTTTAAAATGCTTTTTTTCTCACATTTTTAACTCCTCAGTTGAACTGAAATTTTCTATACACGATTGTTTTGGGTGACTATATTATAATTTAATTATAATTAATTAAAATTAAATTACTAATAATAGTTACTCAAAGAGTTACAGATATTGAAAGTTGGCATCAGTTTTGGCAATTTAGCGACTATTTTGGTGACGGGTCAAAACATTAAAAGTTTTTTTTTGACATTTTAAAGCGCTTAGTTGAGCTTAAATTTTATATACAGGATTGTTTTGGATGACAATATGATAATTTAATTATAATTAATTAAAATTAATTGACTGAAACTAATTATTTAAAGCGTTACAGATATAGAGTCACGTTGGCTTCATTTTTAGCGATTTGGGTCAAAAGTTTAAAAGATTTTTTCTTTCACGTTTTAGAGTATTCATTTGAACTGAAATTTTATATCCACGATTGTTTTGGATGGTGATACGATATTTGAATGATAATTAATAAAAATTAATTGCCACTTAATATTGTGATTCTGTCATATGTATGTACATATTTTTATTATATGTAACTATTTGATAAAAAAAAGTAACTAAAATAAAATGTTTCTTTGTTGACCTAAGTAGGAATTGACTTAAGAATTTTTTTGGAGTTTTTCACCTTAAGAATCAATTTTCATATAAAAAAAAGCCCCCAATGTTAAATTATTATGAGGAGTGAAATTAGTTACGCACGCTTCTGCGCTTGCGCTAAATCTCTGTTTGAAGAAAGAAGGAAGAGTTTCTACTTTTTCTTCGTTTTTAAAATTGCGTTCGTTCTTTTCTCACAGAAATCAAACAAAAAATAATTGCCGAATCGAAAAGATCATTTTTATTGCCACGATACAGTATAACATTTTACAAAAAAACCCCGATATTTT
>BMAV01008177.1:0-20377 GCA_019973955.1 Trichonephila inaurata madagascariensis | reverse complement strand
TGTTGGTATCACCTAAAAAAACATTGGCGACATTATATAAAACAAGTACATTTTTGTTAATTATGCGCGTAAGAGACATGGCGAATTATCTTGAATGTTGACACTTTTGCGATGATGATGAAAGTAACACAATAAATGCAAAAAGAATTTAGATCTTCGAAGTAAAGTGGTAAAAGCTTCGTAAAATGTAGATTAAATAATATATAAGATGGAAAAATGAAATTTAAACTTAAGTATCACATTTTAGATCCCTTTAAATTTGATTTGATATATATTTGTAAGTTAAAAATTTTCGTATTGGATACACAAACCATAAAAAAAAAACGATACATACCATATTTGACCCATAAAACTCATACATGAGTACATTACGCACTCTTTTTGCTGTTATATTCTCAAATTTGATCCAGTAACAGGTTCAAAAGAGTATGTGATGTTTACAATTTTGAGTATGTAGTCGTTGCCAAAGAAAAGAATGGGCTATTCTCAAATTTGAGTATGTTTGCATCGGAGCTATTTTGGTATGGACGTATTTAAAAGTAGTTTTTTTGTACTAAAAGGGGGAGAGACTAAGGAAATTCATTTGGGATCGAGACTTGGTGTAATAGTAGTACTCTTTTAGGTGTTCACCCCTCAATGTAATTCCTTCGAAATGGGCCCGTCAATTCGAGAAATCACTTCGAAATTCATGCTTTGCTTTTTATACAATTAAAATTTTAGTTTTCCGCAACGAGTTCGTAGCTTGATTGGTAAATCGTCTGCTTTCTATGCTAGAGGTTAGGGTTCGATTCCACGCTATTAATTTTTTTTCAATTCATTTAATTATTTTTTTAATTAAATAAATTTATTTATGAAAGGTTTATTAAATATTAAATGATATTTTTTGTAATTATTTTGTATTTTATAAAATAAAAAATTATTTTGAATATATATAAATAATTATATTAAATTTTATAAATATATTTTATATTAATAAATAATATTTTTTAATAAAATATATAATAAATATTAAATGATATTTTACAAAAAAATTAGTTGCAAATAGTTTTATAATGTGAAATACAATATACTATAAATAAAATATTATATATAATATAAAATCAGTTATAAAATATATTATTATTATTAAATTAATTATTTTACAATTAATAAAAAAAAATATCTCTTTTTATATGTTTTTTAAATTAATTATTTTACAATTTTATAAAATATTTAATAAATCCTTTTCAAATAAATTTATTTAATTTCAAAAGTTTATTTAAATAATTTTAATAAATTTATTTAAATAATTTTTACAAATTAATAATAATTGTAATAAAAAATCATAATTGAAAATAAATCTAATTGTAATAATAAATCATAATTGTAATAATAAATTAATTTAATAATAAATCATAATTTTAATAATAAATTAATAATTTGAATATGATTAATAATTTTTTATCAATTATTTTTAATTATCAATTAATAATTTTAATTATCAATTAAAAATTTTAAATTATAAATTTAAATAATTTTTAAATTAAAAATTTTAATTTTTTATTAATACTAATGCTTAAAAAAATTTTTTTTAAAAATAATAATTGTTTAAATTATAATAAATAATAATTGAAATTTATAAAAAATAAAATTAATTAATTGGTATAAATATTGATTATTAATAAATTTTTAATAAATAATACTTAATGTACTAATTTTAATTATTAATAATTGTTTAAAATTTTTATTTAATAAAAATTTTTTAATATTTTAATTAATAAAAATTTTTTAAAAATTTTCTAGAAAAAAATTTAAATTATTTTTTACATTTTTTTTTTTTGAAAAATTCAAAATAATTAAAAAATATATAATATTTAAAAAACCCTTTTCAAAAAAAATTAATTTAATTTTAAAAAAAAATAATTAAATGAATTGAAGAAAAAATTGATCCGTGGAATCAAACCCCTAACCTCTGAAAGGGCAGACGATTTAAATAAGCTCAACCGTTGGGAAAATTTAAAAAATTTAATTGTATAAAGCTAAGCATGAATTTCGAAGGGTGATTTCTCGAATTGACTGGCCATTCGGGAAAGGAAATTTCATTGAGGGGGGAACACCTAAAAGTATACTATTACCCAAGTCTCTATCCCAAATGAATTTCCTTAGTCTGCCCCTCCGTCAGTTCAGAATACCGGTTTTTCGCAGTGTGGGCCATGACCGGACCATTTAAAATGACCCGGTGGGTCGCAGGTTGAGTATCGCTGGTCTAAACTAAAATTATGTATTAAAATTGCCTCTACAATCCTTTATCAAATTTCTTAGATGGGGTTGGATTGGTTCTCTTATGTGGTTACAAGCGTTTTTCTTCTTCTTTCCTTTTCTTTTTTTGTTTAATTTCCCCAAATGTTTCCTGCTTATGCCCCCTTTTTTTGCCCCATTTGTATTTTATATTTTTTTTATTACTTTCGATACATTTTCAAGAATGCTCGAGTATATTTTTTTTCTTCTCTTACCCTTTATATTTTTTATTATTATTTTCAGCTTTGTATGTTTGTACCTTGCAATTACATATGTATTTCGTTTCATTGATATTTAATTCGTAATAAATAAATTTAATGTGCGTTACTCTAGAAAAATGTAAACTTAGATTTTGTTTAATAAAGATTGAATGTGGGCGGTGGTTGTTTTCATGTGGTTAATTTTGTAGCTCTAAACCCCTTTCGGGTGAGCTTGGTTTTCTTAGTCATTCCGCCAATAGCCCATGTATCGCTTTGTAGTGTGACGTTAGCAAATGCATATACAAGTATTGCATATCCCATGCACGTTGACCTCGCATACCATAATTTTTAAAAAAAAACCGTTAATTACCAGATCTTGCTCTTCTCACAAATCAAAAATTATTATAAATACTCAGTTTTAAATTCATAATTGATCTGTATGCAGTCAGAATATAAACTTAATTACATTTTGCATTATTTCTGGGAATATATATATATATAAATGGATGTTTGTATATATGAACTCGCTTTACTCCAACACTGTTCAACCGATCACTATGAAAATTGGCATGTGTATGTATTTTTTTCTGAAGAAGGTTTTTGTGCTTCCTCTTTGTTACTTCTCCCCACCAGGTAGCTCTACAGCATATCAACTTCTGCACCGTTCAATCAATCACCAAGTTGCCTACATGGTCACCAAAAATAATGCCAACTTGGCTTTATCGCCTCCATTTCGCTATGTTTCTATTGAATCACCATTATAATGTAAGGAACGGCGTTGTTTGCGAATATCACAATTTAAACATAAAATAAATACAACAGAAAGCAATATTAGCATATTAGACATTCATATATAAATTATTTACACTATTTTAAGTGTTCACATTACACAAAATTTGTAACGATATGTTACTTTTGCTGAGATGAGATCAGCTTAGGAAGGTGTTTTCAAAAATTAACCTACAAGAGAGTTGCGGGCGTTATAAATAAAAAAATTTTTTAACCCCCTTTTTATCAGCAATCAGACCTTCAGACTTAAAATTTAACAAATATGGCTTTTTTTCAGCAGAGATATGCAAAAAGCTTTTTTTTTGTTTAATTTTCAAAATTCACGAAAAATTAATTCATTAAAAACTTCCTTTTCCTTCAGTCTGTATTGTTTAATTTTTCAATGCACCTCTTGTGGAGAACGGGTGTACCAACTAGTATATATACATTTCAATGTTTTTCTCAAACAAATACGTGCGGGGTGGAATAAAGAAAAAAAAACTCCCTTTATTCATAAATTACATATCTATTGCGGGAAAAATAACGATGTTTCGTTTCCCAAAATCCCTAGAGGGATTAATTTGCAAGTTCCGACTCTTTTGGTATTTTTCATTCTGTTTCAAGGAGCGCTGAAACATCAAGTCTCTTTCAATTTAGAAGATTTTAAAATTTTGCTTCTAAAAATGCCAAAGGAAAAAGGATGTCGCGACCAAAAATGTTTGTTTACAGTTTCAAAATACCAGTCTGAAAAGACTTCCGACGGCAGCTTTTAGGAAGCCGAAATTTTATTTTTCATTCATTTCCCTTAAAAACTTTCGATATCGATTCGATATACAGTCGAACCTCTATATTGCGAATTTTTCTATATAGCGAACTTTTTCCTGGAACCAAGAACATTTCACGATTTTCTTTTTTTCCTTTTTGATGGGTAAGATATATAAATATGCATTAATTTACAAAAAGGTGAGAATAATTACTTTTTATAAATACTGTTCATAAATTTAAATTTGTTTTATGTGGCTTGTAAAGTATACTGAAACATGAACCTATATATAACGAATTTTTTATATAACGAACTTTTTTAATTGTATTTATAAATAACTGTATTTATAAATATATCTATAATTATAATACATTATATTATTATAATATATTATAACGAACTGTATTTATAAATAATTTGAGCAAATGCTGTTATATTTTTTCTTACATACATTGAGTTATTGGATCCTTACATGCATTGAATTGTCACTTTATTTAAAAATTTATTTAAAAGCTTTAAGAAAAATTGAAGCTGTTCGTTTTACGTTCGATGGTAAATGTTTTGCCATAAAAAATTAACCTGAGTTTCAATTTACATAAATTAAACATTTTATGCTGTAATTTTTTTAATGAATTGTAAATAATATAAATTTAAGTAATTAAAACGATTTTTTAAAAAAGAAAAATTATCTTCCACTTATGCACAGCTCTTGAAGTTTCGAAAAATCGGAGGAATTTCACTGCATTTTACAAAATTTTTTATAAATATTTAACTTGCTAGTGTCGTAATGCTATTTCTAAATGTAAGTTAGGATATAAGGAATGATAAAAATTTTAACTTGCAGATTTAAAATATTTATTACTCAGTGCAAAAAGCACATTTTTTTTCTTTGGTAAAATTATTTGTGTAAGCAATGTTTCGTAAAATTATACGATTTTGTTTTCACTTGAATAGACAGAAGTTAACAAAGGGAAAACATACTTTACATTTCGAATATTTCAACACTATATGGATCTATTGTTAAGCATAGCTTATAAGATATCATTTAATATTTTTATTGAAAGACATATATACTTTAAAAAAAGAATATTGAGAAAATTCGGGTAATTTATATTGATAAACAAGTAATATAAAAATTTTCTTAAAGTCAATTCCTACTTTGAATGGATGAATAGAAAGTATTTTATTAACGATTGAAAATTTGTACAAGATATATATATATATATATATATATATATAGGAGAGAGTGAACTAAAGTAGCAGGAATTGGAAAAAAGAGCATGATTGGTCAGCATTGTTGTAACAAAGCACATCCGGTTTGGCTAGTTTGGCAGAAAAACTGGTTTTCGACGGCACCTTTTGTCATTGTTTTAACAGTTACATTGTTACAACAATAGAGACGAATCTAAGTTGGCGTCAAAAACCAGTAATTGAATTTAATTAAGGCTGTCTTCGTTAATGTTAAAGAATAGGACCAGAATTTGGAACATTTTTTCAGATATAAAAGAAATGAAACATTAATATGATATTTTGGCTTCACTATCTTTCATGGAACAGAATTTTTTTATTATACTTCCCGATTTCAACCATTTTTTCTGGTATAAAATGTGTGTTCGCGCTTTTTCTCCTATACCGTAATGATAAACGGGCTTTGCCTTCACGTATAACAAAAAGGAAAGTATTCATGGAATATTTTGGCATTTATAAAAACATTATATTGTTAACAGAAGTATGAGATATAATATTGCAAATTCTCATACAAATTGAGGCATTTTTTTCTGTCTGAAAATGTGCTTCGCGTTTAGTTGAAGCTCTCGTACTTTTACCGAAGACAGCTTTAATGAATTAATATTTAAAAAACTGTATTACATCAAGTGCCATCCACTACAAGTTTAAAAAAATTTATTTGACCTTGATTGGATGAATAGGAAGTATTTTATTGAAGATAGAAAATCTGATCAAGATGAATATATAAATATATATATAGAGAGAGGTGACCTAATAGTAGGAATTGAAAAAAAGAGTCGTCCTAATAATACTATGCCTTTCTTCAGCGCCACACACTTCAGAAAGTATCAATTTTATCTTGTTCTACCACTTAGGTGTGATGAGGAAGATTGGGAAATCTGTGTATTTCATTTATTACACGATAACATTGAAGAACAGCTGTTGCTCGATCAGAGACTCCATAATGGTCACTGACTAAAGCTGTTATTTTCAGATTGATTCCCATTTGTTTCGGATTTTTTTGATTGGCGCGGAACCAACGGCTTAAATTGATCATCATTATCTCAGATATCAGGTTGTGTATGTTGTATTTGTGCTGTATCACAATCTTTTTATCGATTTTAGAACAGCATATTAACATAGAATTTCTGATAAAGGCTATGCATGAATTGAAAATTCCTGAAAAGCTTGCTGCAATTGTAACTTTGACTCTCAAAGAAACCAAAGTTCAAGTACGCATACAAAGTGATTTCACCAAACAGCTTGAGGTGAAAAATGGAGTGCGACGGGGATGCATTGGCATGCCTCCTGTTTAATATAGCACTTGAAAAAGTTATTAGAGACTCAAACATATCAATTTTAGGGAAATATTTTTAATGTCAGTTCAAATACTGGCTTATGCTAATGACATTGACATTATTGAACAAACAGCACCAGCTCTGAAACAGGTATTTATGGCATTAGAACAAAGTGCTAAAAGATTTAACTTATCTGTAAGCGAGAATAAAACTAAATATTTACCTTGTTTAAAAAGTCTGACTTACAACTTAGTCACATAGAAATTAGCAATTATAAATTTTAAAAAGTTAACAGTGTTACTTATTTGGGAACGGAGATAAATAATAAAAATGAGCTAGCCCCAGAAATTTACAAAAGAATCATTACTAGAAATAGATGTTTTTATGCATTGAAGAGAGTTATTTAAAATCCAGTTTTCTCCAATTAAGAACTAAATTGCTTTTTTACAAAAGTTTTATAAGATTTGTCCTGACTTATGCATCAGAGACTTGGCCATTGACTTTACGTGATGAGTAAACTTTGGGAATTTTTTAGAGAAAGATCTGAAAAATCTTCCCCATGATCCAAGTGAATGGATCATGGAGAAGAAGATCTAACAGAACTTCACAAAACTTACAAACAACCTGATACTGTAAAATTTGTCAAATTACAGAATGAAGATCGTAGCTGCAAAAAAATCTTTCTGGCAAAGCCCATGAGAAATAGACCTCGTGGCAGACCCCCGTTAAGATGGATTGACTGTGTTGAAAAAGACTTAAAAATTTTAAAGGTCAAAAATTGGAAAACTGTTGCCAAAAGTAGGGATGCCCGGAGAACTTCTGTAGAAGTGCCAGGGCCCACCCTGGGCTGTCGAGCCATTGAAGAAAAAGAAGTATCAGTGTAGATCTTCAGAGTATCATTCAAAGTACTTTAATGGGTCTAGAACTGGTTGTTCTTTGTTTTATTTCAAGCCATTTTGCTAATTTAGTATTCGTTTTCTGCAAATTCAACCATTCAAATTTTTCTAGAAACATAAAACATAACTTAATAAAGGTATCTACTACGTTCGGAAATGAGTTTTTTCAAATGCGTACAAATCAATTATGTTCTTGATATTTAGTGCCTCCTGAAATAGAATATACATATACAGTTGCTTTATAATATTTTACAATACAATTTTTTTAAATGCAAGTTTTTGGCAAAAATTGAAGGAAAAAGTTATCGCATTCTATATAACACTTATTTTATTGCTCAGATACTAATTGAAGAGCTGATTGGATAAAAGCCCAGTTTAATTTAACCTATGATCCCTTACATTTTTTAAGTACCGCCTTCTATAAAACACTATTTAAATTTCATTGCTCAGATTAAAATGTACCTTCTAATTGGATGAAAGTCTCACTAAATTTAACCGAATGAAGGAATAGTTAATCGTTTCCTTTTTATGTACAGCCTTCTTTATTGCTCAAGTTCTGATGACACAGGTGATTGGATGTAATTACTAATTTAACCAATATAATCACCGTTAAGCCTTTTCATTATGCCCTCTTTCAGGGATTTAATGATTTTATTGCTGAAAAATTGTGCAACAAAGCGTTGATTGAATGTATAAATTCCATTATTTTATTCAATATCACCGTAGATTGGTTTTATTTTGAGGTACCGCCTTCTTTACTTAAATTTAAATGCTACACACAATTCTAATGAAAGCGCTGATTGGATGAAAGTTTCAATAAATTTAACCAATCATTGTTCAGCCTTTATTTTTAAAGTACAGCTTTCTCTTAGACGATCTTACAATTTTATTGTTCAGATTCAAATTAAAATTCTCATTGGATGTAGGGCGCAATTATTTCAACCAATAGTGTCATAGATATTGAAGGCTAATATATTCTTATAATACAAAAATATCGCAAGACTTTTTTAACACAGTTTTAACTCTTAAAAATGCCAAATAATCAAAGAACACTAATATTTTACAGCACAAAATATTTATTTTTAAAAATTATAAGTTTTTAGAATTTATTTACTTTTTTTTTTACACATAAACTTAATTTGATGATATTCAAAGAAACTTTTTCTGTTCATTTATACACAAAAATTCATTATACGTTGTATATTTTGAGTGAGGTTTCGATCGAATGTTTTTTAAAACATTGAATTCTGGGTTAGGAAATGTTGTATTTTCTTAACATGAGCTACTGCACCTTAAGCCTCTTTTAGTCTCTTGATCGTTATCTTAAGAATCCAACGAAAATTCCAGCGGATTATTTGCTGGGGCTTCTTTATCTTAAAAAGTCATCTGCTTGCACATCACTGATTTCAGATGGTAGGTACTGTAATAAATCTAAAGCCTCTTGACGATTGTGAGCTTCTTTTTTTCAGACTTTCTAAGAAAAGGAAATAATAATAATAATTATATTAGCACTTTGAAAATCTCCAATTATTGTTAAATCTCAGTTACACATAAAGAAGCTAAAATGTTGTTAATTTTTGAAATAAAAAGATATTTCATTTAATTGTGTGGGGAAAAAAAAAGATTCAAAGTTTAAAATTTTTTGAAAACGTTAAAATAAATGAATAAAGAAGCGAAATAAATAAGTTAAGCGAAAGGAAATGCTAAAGGCATAACTCTGTTGCACTGCAGTGATGACGGTACAACGTAACAAAAAGCAACAATAAACTACATGGTCTACTTGCTCTAACACCCAGTGTACTGTCGGTAATTATGAGTGCCACAAAGTTATTCAACTATAAAATTAATTATATACATTACTCACTTAAAATAAATAGTGAAATCTTTTTTTACAAAAAATGTAGGACACGACTTTAGCTACTTTTTCGGAACAAAAATGAAAATGTTCGCAATCCAATCAAAATGTCAGCTGAAGACGCAACTTCTGCTATAAAACTATTCACCTTCCCCGCTAAAATACACATCATAGAACTCATGCATCCATATTCATTGATTGTTTGAATATTAACGTCGCACTGTTCAGCTAAAAAGGGTTTTGGCGAGGGACCACGAAATTTTTAACCATGGTAAAGGACGGGGACGACCCCCGAGCTGGCCCCCCCTCCTAACTACCACACCCCACCAAGGGGAGGACGTTTCAGCCCCGACAGTTTCGTGCATCGCCCCCCACACGGCGCCACGACCCGATACCCATACCACTCGGCTACCGCGGCCACGCCGTATATCTTGGAAGATTGGATTTAAAGGAATATTCCTGCTTATTATCGTCAGAGTATTCATAAAAATGGTTAATCTGTATAATTTTAAAGTGAGTGGTACTTATAAGTACCGTCGGTAAATATAGGGTTAACTAGCTGTTCTATTCTGTATACTGATTGAAAGTTCTTTCAAACAAATAATTAATCTCTTTACCTGCCATTTCAACTACATCACAAAAGTTACGTATTTTTTGTTGGTGTGTAGTGACACCTCATATCATTAGGGGAAACAGAACATATTAAGACATCTTTATGAGAAGGCAGCTCACGCGGAAAAAAAGTCACTTTCATTATCGAATACATTCAAAATCCTTTTCAATAACGTTTTCATTACACTCAGCCATTTTTATCCCATCGTTAACACTCAAAATTCAAAAAGCATACGGAAATAAAAGTAATGTTACGTTTATCGGGGTTCGAGGATTTTATGCAAATCAGTCGCAAAGAACAAAACAGTCCTTTAAGAGCGATGATAATTTATTGTTCAAAATCCAATCCTTGAAATACAGGATTCAGCAGAGGAATTTGCAGAATAAAATAGCAGGACTTACCCCTTCCGGGTCAGCAATTATCGGTGCAATCCGAAAAGGGATTCACAAATAATCGCTACTCAAGGTAAAGGAAAATCTACTTTGGTTAAACAAGAAATAGCTCGGCGGCTTTTCCCTTTTTATATCCGTCACAGAGCTTTCGAATAAGACCCGTTTGCGTCAAAATTAGTGGATTTCTCCACTTCCACTAATTTCAAAAAATCCAGGGCCCCCAAACGGGCCCAAAAAATGGGCCAACAGGTCACCAAGTCGCCAAATTGGTCACCAAAAATGAATTTTTGGCTCTATCACCGTTTCGCCAAGTTTTTTTGAATCGCCATAAAAAAGAAAGAGGCGGCGTTGCGCGAATATTACAATTTTAACATAAAAAATATAAATAGAGGGGTAAAATGCATTGCACATTCAAATACAGATTATTTACAATATTTCACACAAAATTCGTAACAGTAAGAATGTTCACCTAGAAATTAATTGACACATTGCTATTTATTGGAAATTAAGTAAAAAAAAAGAATTTTTGAGCTGGAGGGGTGTTTCTTTCAAAAACGAATATGACACACGTCAAAGCTTAATTACGTAATAGAAAAGCAGAGTATCAAACACATGAGCTGCTAATAATACTGTGGATTTCAATCCTAGTTATGTCCGAATTTTCTCAGCAGTCAATCTGCAAAGTCTATTTTGTGTAAAAGAAAAAAAAGCGTGACTCATGTTTATTAGGGGTTGTTTATGAAAGGTAAAAAAAAAAGTAAAAAAAGATAACAAATAAATATTCATAATTATTCACTTCTATTGATTTCAGCGTTAGAACTAAGTACGTGACACGCAACATGATGGGTACTTGTTTGAAATGAGATGAACCTCTGAAACTTGCCAAAGGGAAATTTTCCAATATTTTCTAACAGTTAAGCCAATACAATTCTGGAACATGCTAGTGGGGCTATAATGTGCACAGAGCAACAATCCCTATTTCACTGACTATTTATATGCGCTTTCTATGCTATGACGTTCGTTTGTGGAGTGTAGCTGTTCTACCTCAAAGTGCCAGTTTAGCTGGATGGGAAAAAAACCTGATTCAAAGAGAATAAGCCACGCGATGTTACAAGCCTCAAGTTTCTTAATCTTTTGTATTTATGGTATTATTTTCTATTATTTCAAAAATAAAAGGATGAGTAACTATGCAAATCTAATATTATATATTATATTGTGTGTGTACATGTCTTATTACTTACAGTGCATTTAGATAATTTACCCGTTTCTTCGAAATCGTTACTGAAGACCTGCCATATAGAGCCGCTGCACGTTAAATATGTCGATGCTCAAACGTCCTCCCATTGGTGTGGTGTGAAACTAGGAGAAGAGGATGCCAATTCAGGTGTCTTTCACATCACTTGAATATGGTTTAAAACGAAGAGGTCCGTTGATAATAGCCCTCGTGCAGCTTTACGAGTATAGTAGGATGTTAAAAAACTCTCACACACTCTAAGTCGTTATTGGTAACTCTATTTCACTTCTCCCAGAGGCCGTTTTTAATCTCTCCGGCGTCCTAGGTCACTTTAAATTGTTACGCCTCCCCAATTTCCAGAGTACCCCCTTCCTTCAGTTTTTACCTTGCCAGTTTTGGTTTTGGAAGATTTTTCCTTTACTCAAAATCTTTGATTTGATGTTGCTCTTTGGAGAGAGACTTCCCATTATTCACCACCTATGGACCCTCTGTGTCTTGGAATGGTAACAGGCAGCCGTAAGGAAAGGGCAATGGCAAGTTTTTGCCACTCTTGTTCATTTATTACCTTACGGCATTCCGGCCCCTCCTTCTTTTTGTAAATTAGTACAGTAAATTAATGAAATCGTTTTCAATTACAATATACAGTACACGTTATTGTATGAACTGTTTTCAACTTGTTTATTCTCATCTTTTTCATCTCTTTTATCTTTACTATATTTTACCTTAAGACATCCTTTTTTTCAATTCCTACTATTAGCTCACACTCTCTATTTATTTATTTATCTTCGTGGAATTTTCAATCGTTAATGAAATACATTTTAAAGCACTCAATTGAGCTGAAATTTTATCTACATGATTATTTTGGATGACAATACAGTAATTTAATTATAATTAATAAAAATTAATTGACCGAAACCAGTTATTTAAAGAATTACAGATACAGCCACGTTGGTTTCATTCTTAGCGACTTGGGTTAAAACTTTAAAATATTTTTTTTCCTCACGTTTTAAAGCATTCAGTTGAACTGAAATTTTATATACACGATTACTGTTGTTTTGGATGGCATCCACGATACTTTTAATGATAATTAATAAAAATTAGTACCACTTGTGTTGTGATTCTGTCACATATGTATATACATATTTATATTAATTGTAACTATTTAATAAAAAGTAGCTGAAATAAGATTTTCTTTGTTGATCTAAGTAGGAATTTTTTTATATTATTTGTTCTTTGTTGAGTCACTGTCATTGTACTTGTACAACAAAAGTTTCCTCTGAGTTCTGATCATTGCAAATTTCTTAATGACGTAATTGCAATCAATACCCATTATATCATTCTGAGTACATAACAAACTTCTCTCATTCTTAAGCTGCTGATCAAAGCTTCCCATTTGATAAACGTTCTTTGATAAAATTGATGTTTAGATGTATATGTAACAGTAACAGAAAACACAAAAACCATGCACAAAAGTTTTCAGGAGAAAAAAATAATAAGATTTCAGATTCAACAAGCAGATCTGCAAATACAGAAATATTCAAAATAAAAAATTTCATTTGAAAATGCTGTGATGGGTTTCTGTTATTGATCAGGAAAATGTGTAATTTAAACGAAATAATGCGTTGTTATCGATCTCACAAATTGATGCATGCAAATGTGTTATTATATGGATTCCATCAAGAAGATGCAATTCGATGGAATATTTATTCTTAATGGAAGCGTTGGAAGTGAATGGATTTTTTAAACATCTTGATGATCTGCATAGAGAGTTGGATTTGTATAATAATACTTGTAAAAAGTATTTCTAAAGACGAACTTCCACTTTGCATTTTTTTTTACCTTATGAGAAACAGGGTTGTTTAAAAATTGCATGTATTAATATAAACTCTATCATATTCAATATCCTCCTTCAAGAGAAACTGTGAATCTTATTTTTTGCTGAAGAAGTGCATATTTTAAATCGTTATCCATGATGATAGGAAAACTACATTTTATGTTGAATGGAAATAGTTACAGTTAATATAGCCTATTTGTTATAGTAGAGAGATTCTGCACAGTTTACAGCAGCTAATATCTTTTATCATTTAATAATTTTATATTTTTAGTTATCTTTATACAAATATTTCTAAATTTTACATTAAGTTTATTTTAAGGGAATAAATTTTATGCAAAATATTTTTATCTTCAAATGAATTCCCCTCATTCTAAATCTTCAACCTACTCGAAAGGATTGTAATTTAGAATATTATTTCAAATAGAAAGAATTCCGGAAGAACAGATTAAATACTTAATAAATTACTAAATATTTAAATTTAGATTCTATATTAATGTTTGTCTTTGGTTGATATTAAAAATATTGTATTCATTTTTTTTAAAATAATTTTATATAATACTTTCCTCAAAATTGTAAATAGGTAATTTGTAATGAGATATCTCAAGAGGTTTCTTTCTTAAAAATAACATGAATTTTTTTTAGATTTTCTTAGACAGGAAGCGTAATGTGTACAGATATATAGTATGATACATGGCGTTTCGAGACTCAGGGTCCAAGAGGTGAGAGGAAGGTCATACCAGTTCTGGGAAAAGTAAATAAAAAGTTCTATATCAATGGTTAAAAAATGACTAGCATATTTTTGAAAATTGGGAAATGTTGCTACATCTTTAAAATACCATGCCCAAAAATTTTTTAATTTTACGTTTTTTTCCTAACGAATCACAACCGTTCTTTAATCCAGCACATGTCCCCAAAACCTTTTCAGTTTAATTAAAATTCGCGTTTTGTTTGATCGGTTTGAGAAAATGATGTCGCCTAAATTTGACTCCCCATAAAAAGAAAAACGTAGTAATCCCCTGGAAGTTTTTTCAGAAGATACCTTTTTGTTAAGTTTCAAAAAAAATTTTTTTCTTATTTTTAAATTTTTAAAATTAAAAAAAAAATTTTTTTTCCCCAAAGAATTAATTTTAATTTTTTATAACGAAAAATTTTGGGGTTTTTTTTTAAATTTTTTTTTAAAATTTTTTTTTTTAAATTATTATAATTAAAAGCTAAGAAGCAGGCAAAATATCTTTTTAAACAAAATATGGTTAAATAAAAAGGAAAAACCCCTTTAAAATTTTTTTTTTTTTCTAAAATCCCCTGGGGCCCCCAAGTTAAAAAAAAACCTTTTTATAAATGAAAACAAAATTTTTAAAAAAACCACAGAAACACGCCCATTTTGACAGAGAGAAAGTGAACATTGTCTTTTAAATCTGGGTAAAGTTACAAGGCCTCAATTTATTTTTATTCATAGCTTAGATATGAAAAATCCCGCAATTTTAGCTGTGTTAGATATACTAAAAATTTTTGGAGCCATATTTGGAAGCGTGGTTTTAATTTGAATGTTATATTTAATATTTAGTGCTTTTATCTACATTTAAGTCTGTTCTTCACTTTAAATTTAGTTTTAATTAGTTATTGTTACTGATTATTTAAACTCGCTAAGGCTTAGTAAAGAGTTAAAAATATTTTAAAAATATTTGAAGTTAGAATTATGAGCTAATTTAAGAATTCTACATAAAAAATTTGGATTAAAAATAGTACAAATACTTAGTATCACAAGGTAAGATTTTTTTAATAAAAATTTCTGTTTTCTAAAATTTATATTTTTAAAATTGTGTAAATTTACTGTATGCATGTACTCTGTTTCTTAAATTCAATTGTGTATACTGAAGTGACATTTTTGAAATATTCTTAAAACATTTAAATATAAAGCAGTTATCATAAAAAAAAATGACAATTTTCAATAAATTTATAATAATAATTGTTCGGAAACTAAAAGTTTGTCTTTAAAAAAAACTTAACCCTGTTTCTTAAAAAAAATTTCACTTCAGTATAAATATAATGTCTAATTAATATAAATAAAAATTTGAGTCTTTATGTTTAATATAGTTTCTGAGAAAAAGGTATCAGATGATAAATTAAATGTGATTGTTGTATTTGCGAGAAGCTTGTTACATACATAAAAAATACATAAATTTCATGTTTAAAAACATAAAAACAGTTTTATTTTGTCTGTTTTAGAAATCATTTGTCCAGTTTAGAGTAATTTTGAAGTTTAAAACTTAGAAACTGTGTCTGCAACAACAAGACCTAATGATAATTTTACGAAAACCTAGCGAAAACTTGCGAAACGTCGTATAATCAGGTATTTTTAAATACCATATCAAATTCATTCAAAAAACCCTATTTTTTTCACTATGTTTTATGCTTCGTTCAATTTTATATCTGTACGCATGAAGCTACAAATTCTTCAAAAGGATACAGAATTTGAGAAAATTTTGACATTTTCGTTAAAAAAATGGGAAAAAAGTGTTCTGGGCAATTTAAGACTTTTTGTTTACTATTTATAAAATAAATTAAAAAATGCCGTTTATAAAATGGACAAATACATGTTTTTAATTCCCTTATTTTTATAAAGTGGCACTTTATAGTAAAAAATTTGTTTTCTCAAAAATGATGTTTTTAAAACTGTATATCTTTTCTCAGAATATAATGCATAAATGTACATGAATTCCCCTCATGTTACCTATATGTAAACTATTCATGTGAGGTTTTTTGGGGATTTTCCCAAAAATTTGACTGAGTCCATATATCGTAACAAAATTAATTTTTAAAAATTCATTACGATATTTTTATGTTACATGTTTTTTAAAACTAAACAATATATTTTGAATATTTATTCCTTGCAAATATTAATATTTATATATTGTCAGACAAGTTTTTAAGCTTTTTAATATTCAAGGTTTTTTCAATAATAGAGGTAACTAATTATAACTGAGATTTGAATGCTTTTTTTCGTTGCAGAAGTTTAAATAATTAAAATACACAAATTTCATGTTTAAAAACATCAGTTTTATTTTTGACTCTTTTAGAAAATATTTTGTACAGTTTAAAGAAAAATTTTTAATTTTGAAATTTTTAAAATTGGTTTGCATGTGAACATACAAAATCCATTATATTTTTGCAATGTCAAAATCACATATTCCCAAATCATTTTTTTTAAATATTGATCAGTTTAATTTTAAAATGTTTTTAACCAAATTTGATATTTGAAATCATCGAAGCTAAAAATTTTCCAGATTATCATAATTTAAAAAAATTGATGCAAATGGTAAAAAATCCGTTGAAAAAAACTGAAAAATACTATATATGATTTCCTAAACTTTTTAAAGATTTTTTTTTCCAATTTTATGCTAAAAAAATTTAAAAAAGATACAAATATTTGATAAAATAGGGCAAATACATGTTGTAATTTATTTTTTTTAGATGAAGTGTTTTTTTTTACATTAAAATGCTTTTTTTAAAATGATTGTTTTAAACGGTTTCCCTTTTTCATAGAATCAAAAGAATGAATGATATGAAATTTTTTGTGTGCTGAATAAAAATGTGTAACTATGTATAATGAAGCTACTTTTTTAATTTTTCCCCCAAAATATTTTACTGAAAAGATTTTTGGGAAAATGAAATTTCCAAAAAATTTTAAAGTGATACTTTTTTGATGAATTTTTTTTAAAAAGAAAAAAATATATTTTAAACATTTTAACTAGAGTATAAAAAAAAAAGCAATTAATATACAGACAAAATTTGAAGTTTTTATACTTAACAGTTTCTGAGAAAAAGGGATCTAAAAAAGCTCAATTTAATATTGTCGGTATAGGGGGTACCGACTATTCTTAAGGAAGAAACTGTATTTAATCTGTTAAAAATAAGGCTTGAAATTCATAGCAAATTCTGGATGACCATTGGACTTTTCAAAAATACAACTGTAAGAATGCGTTAAAGGGTATTTTTAATTATTGTTAAAAATATAACAAGTGTGGAAAATAACGAATATAGACTGAATTCCATCCATCAAATACTAGAATTGAATTTATTTATGCAATAGAAAAATATTCTATTGCACTTTTTAAACAAAATAATAACCAATCAAATTCAAGCAAGTTTATAAGTAACAGAAAAACACGAAAATTAACTTTAAGTACTTAATTCTGACTAGATTTTTAGTTTATACAATAATTTTTTATGAATTATATTAATTTGAACCAATGAACTTCATTACGGGGATATTAGAAAATGTTTCGGAATTCTATATCATTAACAGTGTTTTAAATAGCGAACAATTTTTGAAGGAAAAATTTCTTTTGTCTCTGAAATGTTTCAATAATATATATCTTTTTGACGAAAAAATCTCTCTATTTTTCTCAATTCCTACTCTCTCTCTATATTTATTTATATAGGTGTTCAAATTTTCAATTAATAAAATACTTTCTATTCATACATTCAAAGATCTTAAATTTTTTTTATATTACTTGTTTTGGTTAAAAATTCAAACAAGTACAAAAAAGTAATATGTTTCAATAATACAGTCATATTGATTGGAAAATAGTCTGTTAAAGTGATCCCTGGTTCATAAAATATAGAGAATTTTTAGAGAATATTTTCGAGCAGAAATATATCTTTATACTTAAAACTGGCTGCCTTAGCAATGTAACATATAAAACTTTTTCCATGAACATACTGTTTTTTAATGTAATTAATTTTTTTATAACTTAATAATCTTTAATTGAAACCTAAACTCTTTAAAAGTGAAATTGCAACACCAAGAAATAATACTCGTTGCATCATGCATATTTCAGGAGCGATAGTGATAAGATGGATATGCAAATGATTAAATTTTCCCACGCATCTGATCACGTGGTACTCATATTCGGGCTATAAAGACTAGCAACTTTCCCTTCTCATAAACAGCATCTGAGGTTTTGTATAGCATTTGTGACTTTCGAAGAAGCGTAGAAAATGTCTTTGAAACGTCAGGGAGCTCAATACCACCAGTTAACTACCAAGGAACGTGACCGCATTATCGAACTCCATTAATTAGCCTTGTCACTGGGCACAATAGCCACTCGTGTTGGGCATAACGTGAATATCATCCAACTGTGTCACACGATGGATTCAGGATGGTCTACGTGCAAACCGAAGTGCAAGTGGTGCGCACAGGTTCACGTCAGAGCGCATTGACCGGCGTATCTACCAGTTGACAATTCGAGACACTTTCTCCATGGCACTTGACATCCGAAGCCAGTTGTTTCAGGAGCATATGGATTTGAGTCCACCTAATCCATATATAACAGATTGCATGAAGTACAGTTACGTACACAGGTACGTGCATCAGGGGTACCATTGACCCACAACACAGAGCTAGAGGCTTGATGTGGTGTCATCGTCATCGTACCTGGACCATCGAATACCATCAGGTATTGTTCACGGATGAATCAAGTTTCTAACTGTGTAAGAATGACGGACGTCGCGAAGGGTATTGCAGTGACCCAGAGAACGCTACGAGCCAACCCAGTTCACCGGGCGTTAAACCGGCTCTACATCGGGAATCATGGCTTGAGGTGGTATAATGTTGGATGACTGGATATCTCTGATATATATTGACGACCGTTTGACAGCGGACCGCTATGTCATACAAGTTGTGGAGCCTGTTGTTCTGCCCTTGTTTCAGGGCGCACCCAACACGGTATTTTAGCAAGGCAATGCCAGATCGCATGTCGTACGGTGGACGCTTAACAGCCTGACTGGATTTGAAATTCTTCCTTGGTTGGCAAACTCTCCATATGTGAATCCCATCGAACACCTGGTGGATCGCACAGGACGTGGCATGAGTCGAGGACCGCTAGCAAAAACCGTGGATGATCTGTACATATCAGTGGATGTGGCTTGGGAAAGGTTACCTCAGGCAACCATCAAGGGACTATTTGATAGAACGCCTCTCCGGATTGAGGCCTGCATACCTGCCTGAGGGGAGCACATTAGATAATAAATTAGTTTAGATGATTGTATGTATCTTTTTTTAAGAGAAATACAAATGCATAAAATGTTGAAAAAAGTAGAATGAACTTCTCGTATACGTCATTAATGTTCCATTTAGTATAATTACTCTATAAGGGAATATTTAAGCAAACCATATCTTGGAATAGTGAGATTATTTAAATGTTTGGAGGCTCACTGAAGATGATAGGAATTAAGTAAGCACAAAAAATGCTAGCCTCGAAGTGTATAGTTAGAATTATGAGAAAGAAAACCCCGCTAAACACTTCCAATTTAGAAATTACAGAAATGTTATTTTATGTGTGTACAAAATTCTCTCAACCTCTAAACCAATCAAAATTCTCTCAAAAATCGATGCTCAAGGGAAAGCATCACGGATCGGTAGAGGTGGTTCAACAGGCCATGACGAGTGAGCTAAACAGCATTCCGGTCCAGGCGTTTCCGGAGGCGTACGGAAACTGGACAACTCGTTGGTAACAGTGTATAGATGTGGAAGGGTGCTACTTTGAAGAATTCTAATCGTTTGTACTATTATCACGAATAAAATATTTTGTAAAAATTGAGTCCTAATACTTTTAGAACACACTCTGCATATAAATTTGATGCACACCTATAACAACAACAAAAATAAAAAACGACGCACCAAGCTGTTGCCCGATTGTAATGATATTCCGTATGCAAAGACATTTATATCGAACAGGAAAATGATTAAAATTTGGTGTCCAATGAATGAACAGCGGGAGTTACAGCGCATCGGAACTGCCCACTCAGCAGGTGTCTGTAAGAAGGAGTCTCAATCTGATGATAAAATTTCTGTTGCATTGCGATTTAGGATACCTTTCAACGACTGAAAAAATGCCTCGCAGCAGGATTTGAGCTTATTAGAAGCAACTGTCTGAGAGTGAAAAAGGTCGTATCATTAGATAGAAAGAGGCAGGCTCTGAGAAAAATTGGGGAAACATTTTGAATAGGGGGAACTGC
>BMAV01008176.1:0-20543 GCA_019973955.1 Trichonephila inaurata madagascariensis | reverse complement strand
CTTTTTTTTAAATTTTGCTGCAATTAGAAATTTTTGCAGAATGTTTTTACATACTCTAAAGTTGAATTACATTTGAAGAAATACAACTAATGCAATAATGATCCTTCCAAGAACTTCAAATCATTTTACAGTAATTTATGTAACTCACAAAGAAGAAATAAATAATTCATAAGAGAGAAAATAAGTATCTTTCTAACAATTCAAACCTCCCATCATAGAATTTCAAATGTAAAACACGAATTCTGCTTTACAGTGTAAAGTAAATATTCAAGCATTACTGTGCGAAATGTATTTTTCATTTAATATTCATGAACTGAGACTAAAAGAGGTACAAAAAATCTTGATCATTCAATGTTCAGAATTATTTGAAAATGAACATGGGACACTGCCATTTGAATGAAAAAATGCAAATTTCGGATTTCAAAGCCTACATAAGGAATACTCAAGAATAATTTTGGATAACATCTTTATAAAATACAATCTTCAGAGTTTTTAGAAGGATTATTGCCATGCTTTTTAAGAAGGAATGGAATAATTCATATGTACTTTTTAAAAAAATCATGATGATTTATTGTAGTATTAATTTTTGTAAAAAGATTTACTAATACTTCTTCTTATTGTTATTTTGAACATACATTAAGGATTGTGTTAGAAGAAAATTTAAATCAGTATTATAATTTAAAATTACTTTTTTAAGTTGATTTTAATGTATTTTTACTTTGAAAATTTACGTAATATAAATAAATATTTATATATTAAATGCTAAATATTTATGCCGGTTCAAAGGCATAATGGCATTTTTGAAATCTTGAAAGCATTTTTTTCTCTCTTTCGCGAATTTGAAGATTTTGGAATATCTGGTGCATATAAAACAGTTTCTTCTTTGGAGAAAAGGGGTTATCTGTTATAACATGAGAAATTTTGTTTTCTTTGTTATATTATGTAATATGGGTCTTGACAAATTTTAAGCAACCGGACTTACATCATAAAATTTGTGAACATATAGCCAATTTGTGTTGTAAATGCTAAAATGTATAACATACGAGCAGATCAAAATTTTTGAGCAAAGTTTCTAAGCATCGAAAACCTTCATAATACTGCTTTTTTTAAAGAAGAAACTTAAAAGAGTCATTGAATAAAACAAACCTGTTAATGTAAATTATAGTTTATTTTAGTTTACGTGAGCTATATGTTTATTAAGTTAATATATTGTAAATTATTAGTTAATTTTCTTTCTCCTGCAATTCAGATATATTTTTTTAAAAATTCCATTTTGTTTTTAAATAAAAGATCAGTAAGAGTATCATGCTCTTTATTAATAAAAGGTTAAAAAAAATGTTAAGGAATTAAGAACATGTATATAAAATTCTTGCAGAATATTCTGAAGTTTTATGAATATTTTCCTGCTTTATGTAATTTATGCTCCAATTTTGGTCTTAAAAAATTTATTGATATACGAAAGGTTTTATAATTCAAAGTTTTAAACTAATAAAAAAGGTTTAAAAAATGAATAAATAAAAATTATGCTAATTCATTTATTATTAAAATAATCATAATAATGTATAGGGAATCTTTATGATTTTTATGGAAACATTTCTACGATGCTTTATGAATATAATAATCAAGAAGTCATGGTCACAAACTCGTTCCCGTCTAATTGTAGGTTTATAGCTTGGTACCACCAAATACTTGCCTTTTTTGATAGACCCGTTAAATCTATCGAAACTTTAAAGCGCCTCACCTATGTAATGGGTTCAAAAAAGCAAAAACAAAAAAATTCATAAATTTCTGCATTAACATGTCTAGAATACGGTGGTAAAATGATTTTTTAAAATTCGAAGTCGTTATAAAGTAGCAGGTGTTAGAACAGAAGCTGTTCTAAGCGATAAATTAAGATTTTCATTGTTTTAATCGGACTTGAAACTTTAAGCGCGTTTTTCTCAAAACTGTGTTTTGCAAACTTTCCTCAATCATATCTCAAGAATGGTTTGACCGAATGACTTATAATTTATTGAGTAGACTCAGCACATACATATGCACCAAATGAACTATGATCATTCCATAATAAAAATATTTCCATTTTTATAACAAAAAAAATTCCAAAAACCCCTGAAATTATTTTATTGGGTCTCAAAATTTCCTTTTTTATATTTTTTATGAAAAGTTTTTGGTCATTTAGTTTTTTTGTTTCCCGTTATTTATTTTTTTTTTTTCAAATAAAACTAATCAGCCAAAACGGGGGGAAGTGACCCCCTTTTTCGAGGGGTGGGGATTTTAGGACCCAAACTAAAGTTCTATTGTATATTTTTGGCTAAAAATTTATATAAATACCCTTAAAGATACATATAAATAGACGATAAAAAAGTAAAGTTCTATCATATTTTACTGGTCATCAAAAAAAAATTTCCTAAAAATGCTTAAATAACAGGCCTAATGTTATGTGAACCAAACACGTTAGGGAAATAGGGTCAAACATACTCTCCCCCTTATCATGGTTTCCCCGGCTGCCCAAAAATTCCCCCTGTTGCTTCGTAGTACCCACGTTAAGAAGCAATATTCCAATTAGGTAATTGCCATTTTTTTTAAGACTGTACTTTTAATGGACATGCTTAAATGTTATTATTTTTCTAATAACTTTTTTTACTTAATAATCTCACTTCTTTCTTCTTAATAAGAATTCATGCTCTAATAAAGTGCTTCTCAAACTTTCAATATTTTCGACCCAATATTCTATCATAATTTTCCTCGTGCCTCCCTCTGTTCAATGAAAATGCTTTGAGTTTGATATACTACATAAACCTTAAACTACAATCACTTTAACCTCTATAGTCCCCGGGGTGAAAAAAATTCCCGCTTAGCCAATGCTTTTTGTCTCGACGTATTATAGTCTTTCCCAAATCAATTTTTTTTCCATTGCTATACATAAATTTTGAATTGGACTGCAATAAAATGACCTTGGCAGTGTTTGTGGAAAGATTTACTTAATCGGAGGATTTTCTTATTTATCCCTTTCTATCCCCCTCTAAACACCCTCGCGGCATACGGCAAAAATGGCATTGGGGGACAATCAGAACTCTTTTTGGATTAAGGGGTTAATTATAAACCTGCAAAAAATTAGCAAGATAAGGTTTTTTTTTATTTAATTTTAATTTGATGCCTTGGGGTCACTGTTAAATTTTTCTTTTTTTAACTTAGATTTTAAACTAAATTTTAAAAACATTGTCAGTACTTTTACATTTATAAGTGTATTATATCAGAATATAAATGTGTACTTTGTTTTTTATTATGCGAGAATGTATTTTGTTTGTTTACTTTTAGTGAATAAGTAACTTTTTTAAGCAATCTTTAGTTTTCGACTTTTCAATTTGCTCGCGCCCCTTTCGTAGAGTTATGACGCCCCTGGGGGCCCAAGTTGGGAAACGCTGCTCTTACAAAAGGAATAATTAAAGCCACAAAAATAATAACAAAATGTATGTAATTTTACCTCAAATGTAAATTTATACATCTGTAACGCTAACTAAAAGTTCGTGTTCAGACATGGAAGAACTCAATTAATCGAATTGGGGATAGTGAAAGTTTTAATTCGTTGCCTCTGTATTCAATTATTGTACTTCACTCATAGTTCAATTTTCAAGATCTCGTTCATTCGTTAAGATACCTTAATTAATTTTGCTCAATTTCCTTGAGAATAAATTAAAATTTGTTCCTGACCAAATCAGATACTAGTAACCTCGATGCATCCATATAACGCTACATATTCCATTTAAGGAATTTCATTTCATTTTACGCTTAGCTCATTTGAATTTGAATTGTGAAGCAAGGATTTCAAATTGAGCTTAATCAGTAAACTTCCGAGATGATGTTGAGTGAGAAGGTCTTAGATCCTGGACTGTTCTAATACATTTATCCAATAAAGGTAAAACCAGTGTATTCGAATAATTTGTATGTTATATCAAGGGGATTACCTATAGTTAAAATAATCAAAATAATACGAAGTTATTGTCAGATCGTTAAACTCTAATGAAAATGGGAAGGAGTGTAAATTTGAAAAGGCTATAATTTTCAAAAGAAAGGAACAATTGAGATTAAATTCTTGTAATTCTTTTTAGAGAAAGCAATTAACAACGTGAAAGGGTTTTCCATATTTGAATCAAGAGGTACAGATGAAACTAAAACACAAAAATAATTTTTACTTCGTATCTGTACTTTCGCACATGTAATAAAAAAGTGAAAAATTAATTTAAAAGTAACTTTTAAGTAAATTAACACTAATAACTTAAAAATACTCTACTTTCAAACTTAAATAAATTTAAAGAAGCATAATAATAATGTGTAAATATCCTAGTGTTTATTAATTTATCTATAGTTCTGTGTTCAATTTGCGACAGAACAAGAAAATGCAAAGGATAATTATCAAGAAATCATATTTGTTTTGCTTGTTTAATCACATAATTATAAAGGTTTAAGGAATTTGAGATAAAACACATAAAAATTCTGTAATAATAAGCTAAATTTTTAAAAAGTGTTTAGCAGTGTAAAGGATTTTATGCAAATGTGCAACTTTCGCATCCATTAAATCGCATTTTTGTAAATCGTATCATGTTCCTTAGTATCTGATACTTCATGCGAGATTCAAAAGCTACTAGTGCTTAATATTTCTGACTCAATAGAACGAAAACTTATATTTAATGTATCGGGAAGTAAAAAAAGAATTGAATGCGAGCCCATTTTCTATCCGATGTATGATACTGAAAAAAGACGTATTTCATTTATCAAAAAATAAACAACAAGGAACGAACCCAAAATTGTATGTATTATATGATACATACGTACATCTTGAAAAAGAACGAGATTTTGCATTTCTCAATCATTACTGAATCTAACAGAAAATACCCTCTACAACAAAAAAAATGATGCATCAAGAACGAATTGTCCGATAGAGACAAAAATTGGGGAGTAGAAAGATTAGAAAAGAAGATAGAAAATGATTAAAATTTCAGAAAAATTGAATCGTTTATTTCAGAGTTACATAGTTACAAAGTAACAAGCTCAATAACGTGTTGACGCAAATCTAGCCTGAATGCAAGCTGCCACACGATATGGCATAGAATGATAAAGCACCCTGATGGTCTCTTGAGGTATTTCTTGACAAATTTACTCCAATTGTTGGGACAGGTAATCAACATTCCCTGGCAGATGCGGTCGCATTCCCAACATATCATACACATGATCGATTTTAGAGAGATCTGTTCTGACTGGCGTAATTAAGTAATAAGTAAATTTTTGACAAGCTGTAAGACAGTTAATAGCAACACGTGCCGTATGTGTCCTGGAATTATCAAGCTGAAAAATAAGGCCAAGTCCAAAAAAATGGTAGCAAAACTGTTCTCAAAATGTCCTTGATGTACCGCTCTGCTGTCAGTGTGCCTCTAATGACGACCAAATGGGTTCGATTATCAAAAGAAATGACACCCCAAACAATAGATCCTGGTTGAGGGTCTGTGTGGCGTGCAATAGCGAAAGCAGGATCTGCACGCTGCCCTGGGTGTCTCCAGACCGTCTTCGATGATCGTCAGGAAAATGCTGGAAGCGGGATCCGTCGCTAAACATTATATGGCTCCAGTCAACATGATTTCATTCAGATCGAGCTAAGCATCACTGTAATCTGGCTCGACAGTGTGCAGGCGTAAATTGGCAGGTGGTGTAGTGGTCGGTACGAGTGTAAATTTCACTTCATCAGCCGTCTGTGCATGGTCATGGTGGTCTCTCGTGTGTGGTTGCACGCCTATGGTTGAAAACGAAGAATAAGCGCTGTGACAGCTGATCTGACAATCAATCTTTCCTCCCGAACTCTGCGGCTCTAGGTCGACCACTACCATCCTGACTCTGAAATCTGCCATTGTCCACCTATTCTTGACAGTATCTTTTAATAGCCCCATTATGTCGACCTATATGATGAGCGATTCTCTGATTTGCCTAAACTGCCTCTTTCAGTCCAATGATACAACCTTCTTTCAAACTCAGACAGTTTCTCGTAATAAGCTCGAATCCTGTGACGAGGCATTTTTTTCAGTCGTTGAAAGGTTCTCTAAATCCCAATGCAGAAGAAATTTTGACCAACAGACTGAAAATCGCTTCTTATAGACACCTGTTGAGGGCACAGTTCCGATACGCTGTAGCTCGCTATTCATTCATTGGGCACCAAATTTTAAGGCCTCACAAGACTCTTAAATTGAAAAATTTTCAATTTTTTGAAAAAAAAAAATGTTAAAGCCTCACTTTTTCTGAGTATTTTGGTACCAAAATTGTATTTATGTTTTAAAAACTTCCGAAGTTGTGGAGAAATAAGTAGTGAAATTCAAACGAAAATCCTATCTCTCTTTTATCTTTAACTTCATCTTTCGCAAAACAAAAAATTTTAGCTTACGGACAAGATTTCTCAGAAACTAACTATATCAATTTGAAATTTTATACGCTTGTTCAAAATAAGGCTCTTCATAAATTTACATCAATTTTTAAGTAAAAAATTAATAGAATTTTTTTTTTTAATTTTAATTCATTTTTTTCTTAAAATTTTAAAATTTTCGTTATAATTGCATTTAAAAAATATTTTTTTTCCTCTAAATTTCTTACAAGTCAGTATAACTTCAAAAGTGGACATTTTTATGCCAAATGAAATTAATTTTTTAAATTTTGATCAATTTTGTACTTCAGAATTCTGCGCGGGGTAAGAGATACCGATTTCCATATTTTTAAAAAACTGTCCCATTTTTATTTCCTTATAACTTTTTAAATTTCTTACAAATTCTCTGAAAATTTGAGAAACATTGTAAATATATATGATTAACATGTGGTAAAAATTTCAAATTATTGTTTTGTTTTATTGCTAAGTTACATTGTTCTGAAGAAGGATGTATTTTTCGAGTGCACGGATACCTGTTAAGGGTCCTGTGAGCTCTTAATTATTGGCATGTTCGATACAAATGCCGTTGCGTACGAAATTTCATTACAATCGAGAAACTCCTTCTTGGTGCGTCGGTTTTTTTTCTAATATAGAGTGTAATTTTGATTATTTTATGATAGTTTTTAGAATTAATCAAAATAAAATAATTGTAAAGAAACTGAATTCTCACCAAATTCAGTTTTAGTTCATCATTTTACAAAATAGTAGTTATCGATTTTCGTTTTAATATAGTTGTCCACAATTCCAATAGTTGAAACTATAAAATAAACATTGTTTTCCTCTTGTTTAAAATTTCATCTTTAAATATATTATTTTTTGTATCAGTTACTCAAATTTCAACTATTACGGTGGCTATAAATAGTAGTCGAGAACTTAAAAAAACAACTTTTAAATTATATTAGCTGTATTTCAATCAATGTCTTAATCTGATTTTTAAAAATATTTTGCAATTATATTTTAAATAAATGTCAATTCCTTTAAGTTAGTGTATATCTAAACGCCTTTAACTATCTAATATAAGTAATTTTTCATTAAAATTTTGGTTTTGGTACAAAAGCGAATAAAAACCTTTTTTTTTATGTTCTAAAAGAGATCATTCTTAATCAGAACGCTCAAAGCGAAAAACGTTGTTGCTTCCAAATATGCTTTTTGCTAATGAAAGGAAGTGAACTTTCTTGGATATTTTTAACCAAATTTCTCTGAATAATTCTGTTTTTTGCTTATGGGAATAAATGTTAATCTTCTTTTAGAATTTTTTTTTGACAAAAAAAAGTTTTAACTTCAAAAATAATCGGGTTTTTAAATTCCCTTTTACGTCGTTTTAAAGGGGAATCGATGATATATTTTCATTTAAATATATTGCACCTCTTACCGTAAAGATGCATTTACGCAAATAATGTGAGCTTTCCTTAGCAAATATTGGGTTGTTCAAATGTTTTTTCGCCATCCCAAAAAACTCGGGGTTACATAACTGCATCCGGACGAGTACAAAAAACCGACTACTTATTTTTGGACCCAATCGCAATGTTCGGGGCCCATTTTTTTGACCTACGTGTCTTTGTCAAAAAACAAACATTACCTCCATAAAAGACTGCTGTGTAAAACCCTTTTGGGATATTTTGGGTTAAGATTTTTCATCCTCTGAAAAGAATTTTTTGAATCCACATCCCATTGGCTGTACTACCTAGACGAGCCTATTAGAGGATATATTGGTCAATATTTGCAATGGTAACTCGAGGATGACCTTGTTTTGACCAGCGTGAATATGTCCTGTTTCTTAGAATCGATTTTTCAGTCTTACAATCACTTTACACCCCAACAGCTCCTAAAATCTCTGTGTTTCTGGTTTTTAATCCCCCGATAAAAAAAAAACAGGTTTGGAAGCGTTGTTGAAACATTTACCTTTCCTCTTTATTTTCCCCTTTTTTTTTTATAGGAACGTTTTTTTGGGAATATGGCCTTTTTATCATTTTTGTACATTTTTTTTTGGGGTTTTTTTTATTTCGCAAAAAAAATTTTATAATTTTTTAAAAAAACCCTTCCATTTGGGGGAAAAAATGAAATTTTAAAAACAAAAAAAAACCAAACCTTGAAAATTTTAAATAAAAAAAAAGGGCCTATTTCAAACCCCGAATAAAATTTATTTAATTAATTAAAAAATCGGGCAAAAAAATCTTTTTAAAAATTAAAACCAAAACCTTTCTAAAAAAAATTTTAAAAAATTTTTAAAAAATTTCAGATATCTCCCCTATTTAATGGTTGATTAAAAAGGGGGTTTTTTAAAACAAATTTTCTTAATGATTTAAGAAAATTTGTTCTAAAGTTTATTATTTTCCCTTTTTTCAGGAAATTTGGTTTGAGTTGATTACCCTTTTTTCAATTTGAATTTTTAAAAAAGGGAAAAACCAAAAAAAAAAGAAATTTTTTTAAAATATTCTATAATCCCTCCTGTTTTTTCTAACTTAAGAATATTGGAATATTGTAGATTATTTTCAATAACATTTGAGAAGTCTCAAACTAGTAAATTTGGAATTAAATCTATTCTCTGAAGTTCTATTGATTCAGTAAGATGGTTCATTTTCTACTTTCTTTATCAAAAAAATTAGACAAAGAAAGTAGAAAAACAATACGATCTTAATTTAGCTACTGCAAATTATAAAGTGGTATGAAATTACGGAATTTTTGCCAAAGCGCTGTTTGGCTCTCGAAAACATAATAGAAAAAAAATACGGGTTAAAATTCATTCTTAATTGGATGGAAGCTAACAATCTAAAACTTTATTAAAAGAAAATAATCATGTGAAACACAGTATGTTTCCTGTGGTTTATGCAAAAATCAACATTCTCTATTTAAATATGACTCATTCTTAGCATTAAATGAACATGATAGATATAATGATGCCAAAAAATATGGTCTGTTGAATGGTATGGTTAAACTGTTTAAGTAGTAATCTTAAAATAATTCAATACAAATCAAAATGTTTGAGTAATACTATGAAATGAAACCTCAGTCAGTACTGCATTGTGAAGGAAAGAAAGTATCATATTCGTTTGACTAAAGGAATACATTCCCCCACCGAAGGCACTGGCGTCGACGGTAAAAGAAAAAAAATATTTGAAATTAAATAAAATTCTGCTATGCAAACATTTTGCTGCTGAAATAAAATCGAGAAACAAGAAAAACAAAAATATAGTTGTATAAGACGCAAGAAAATGGAAAGAAAACAATCATAAACGGTTTTTTTTTTTTTAAACATAGTAATTTTTTTTCACGAAAAGAGAAATGATTAAATGGAAACAAAAAAATGAAGGTCAAATTAGATATTACCCATCTTTGCCAAAGGGGAATCCAACCAAGGAAGCTCAATCCATTTCTTGTGTGTCTCTTCTTTTGAGTCTAATTAGATTGTTTATATGTCTGTACAGATTATTAATCAGTTAGTGGTCGAAGATAAGAATCCATCTTTGTGATGGCGTTCGGTTTCCTATAATCTACACAAAATATAAAAGAATATCATTTAGCTAGGGTAGGAGCCCAGCAGGGGCTATGTATGGGGATTCACGAAGGTTTTATTATACCTTCTTTGAAGAATCTATCAATTTCATTCATCATGATTTCGTTTCTTGTTGTTGACACTCGATAAAGAGACGCAGATACATGCGGATGTTTCTGTGTATCGATGTAATGTCCGATGAAAGGGGTCGTTTACTCTCTCGAGACAAACTAATTTTATACTGAAATAATAGTTCACTCGATTTCTTTTTCACGTTGGAAATTAGGTGGGCACTATCATCTTTATGTAATTGTTTAGGATGATCTTTCATAGTTGCAACTGTTGTATGGAAGTCAGATGAGTATCTTCATCTTCATGTAAGTGAACATGAGTATCAGATTTGTTTACGGTTAACTGTGCAGCCTTTTGGGAAATATTCCAATTTACAACCTCACAGGACTCTTGAATTTTCTCTATGAAGTGAAATTGAAGTTTAGGTTGGTCGTTAAATAACCATGTTTTTCTTTTTAACTTCTTTCTCGATCTTGCTACCGTCTACCAGAGACATTATAAAAGAACTAGTTGTAAAGGTTGGTCCTAGCTTTTTCAAGGGTAAAGGGGTTCACCAGTAATTGAATGAGTTGCGGCAGTGTCTACGCAAGCATCCATGACTCCATTGATAGTCACTTCGAGAGTTGCCAATTATTTTGATGAACTAGATGCCGATTGAAGAATAACACTACTCAGAGTATCATGATTCTTCTTATTTTTTCTCTTAAAAGTTGGTCATTTAGGTTTAATAACATTTGGTGTACTACACCCATATCATACAACTTCAAAGTCTTCTTCTTTTTGTAACGTTATCACCTCCTTCAAAATAGGGTTTCCATTCTTGAGGTGGTTTAAATTTGCCAATCAACCAAAGATTAAATATTGACAAACAATTAGTGATAGTGCATGTTTATGAATTTCAAATCCTCTGAAAAACCATTATTATTTTGCAATTTTTTGATTGTACTCATTTTCCATCTGAATTTTGCGCATGACTGATCAAATTAAATATCAGTACTACTTATTTATTGTGGTAAATAAATTCGTTGATTAAGAATGTATAAGAAAAGTATTATCGCTTTTATCTTTTTTTCTACATAATTATTCTAAATTAAAATTTTCGATGAAATTTAGTAACTCAATTATTCTATCGCTTATTTAATGGTTAAATATAGATTGAGGAAATGTATGAAATCATTAATTCAGGAATATGTAGAGAGATCAATTTTATTATATTTTATCATAAAAACATCTATTTGTAATTAACTTTTGTGATTTTTTTTCAACCAAATATAAATACGTGATATTTTAAATAACTTAAAAATGAATTAAGAGTGTAAATGAAAAATATAAAAGTGAGACAATTTAATTTTGATGTTTTAACTTTCTCCATTTTTCAAAATAAAAATGCGTGGTTTTATATAGGTTAAAAAATTAACACACATACAAACCATATCATAATTTCAGAACATTGAAAAAAAATTACTTAAGATTTTAATTGCCTTTAATACGTAGCTATAAAATAATTGTATTTTCTTTCGTAAATCTCAATTATGATACTACTTTGTAAGTAAAACAGATATTTATTTTTTAAAAAAACACACTTTTAAAGTGATTCCATGGCATGTAATGTGTCCTTTTTAACGCTAAAGTTATTGTTGATGTATTATAATAATATTTTTCAACTCAATTAAACAAGTTGTCATACTTTTCTTTTTAATTTTCAATCATAAGTTATCCATAAAAGTTTCACCCAAGATTACTATTTGTAACGATTGTTTAAATGTGTTATGTGTATGTGTTGAATAATGCCCTCAATTTCCTTGCTTGATCAGTATTTATGACCTCTGAGATGAACGCAAACAAGTTTATTTCCACTTTGCGAGTAATAAAAGCTGTGAATAGAACTATTTTCTTTAGCTTTGTTTCGCGAAATAAATTTACGATCCCAAACTATTGTAGCCAAAGTATCGATTCTATGTTTTGACTTATAATTGTTACAGTTAAATTCTAAAAGCTTGTTGAATAACTTTTTAATTGAACCGCTAAAACAATGCTTTAATTTATATTAAAAAATGATGACTTATTGTTATGGTTCAAGTAAAAATATATTAAAAACGTTTTACAAATGTGTAATGTATAAGTGCATATTTATCATCAAAAACTAGTAACACAATTTTATCGAAACTTTTATTATATTATTATATTTGTTAAGTAATCAGTTTAATATATTTAGAAGTTTTTAGAATGTTTTGCTTCTTATATTTAAAAATAATGATATTTCAAATTAAAAAATGTTAATAATTTTATTCTGTTCTATTGCAAATACAATATAATGCATATTTTCAAATGTAAAGGAAAATTTGTTTATATATATTGTATATTATATATATATGTGTGTGTGTGTGTGTGTGTGTGTGTGTGTGTGTGTGTGTGTGTGTGTGTGTGTGTGTGTGTGTGTGTGTGTGTGTGTGTGTGTGTGTGTGTGTGTGTGTGTGTGTGTGTGTGTGTGTGTGTGTGTGTGTGTGTGTGTGTAAGATAAAAAGTATCGGGACATCTATATATTCTACTGTTCCGTTGATAAATCAGACATTATTTCAAGATGTTTGACAACCTTTTGCCGCAATAAAATTTGTTACTCTATGGGAAAAACTATACACTAGTCCCTTAAAGTGTGCAGCAAAAAGTGCATATCATTTTTCAGAACACTTATCAGCTCTGTAGCCAATTTTGGGCACCTTGATTAGGGTCGTTTTTGACGTTCTAATTCATCTCAGGCATTTCGCTGGATTAATGGCTAGGCTTTGAGAACGCCAGTTCAATTCCTAAGCATGAAATAGTGATGATTCATAATTAGGAGAAAAAAGATAACGATCTTCTTGAAACAGGAATAGGCCCCTTTCAAACTGCTGCCACAATGTAGGTATCGCAAAATTATCCAAAATATCGAGATATGCTTCCGTCTGGAGAGTTCCTTGCACAGGGAGTAAAGAGACCAGTCCAAAGCATGAAAAACATACCAGACTAATTAGCAACCTTCTTCTCCAAATTAAATCAGTGGCACAACACAGTTTCAAAGATTTAATCAATAAATCTCCCTCCCCCAAGTAGTATACCCTAAATCTTCGTTTTATAATTCGGGACGTCATTACTAGAGCCTCTATTTTTTGTGAACTTTGAACCACTGTAAGTGCCACACAGTATTGGCTGATACAATGTTTGGTTCATAAACAGCAATTATCTCACTGAAACTAAGATTTCTAAGCTCCAACAAGCTATCAGTACACTGATGTTGCATTTAATGGATTCATGGAATTCTTGACAACTTTTTTCGGTGGAGTCCACATGATATGCTTTCTTAACTTTCTGTGGTGCTCCGGGGTTCCTGCCATTTAGATAGCAAGGCCTATTAAATCAAAGTTTTACAGTTATAGTCCCTGTATAATTCTCCTACACTATAGATCATATTCAGCTGAACGGAACACTTTTAGAAAAGCAGAAATATCACGAACAGACTTCTCACAGTTGTGTCAACTGGTAACTTCACCAAGTTTAAAATCAGTTTGCTCGCGTTTTCCTTCCGTTGCTTTTTCTAAGTGAAATTACGATTGCAAACTTGTGTATGGATGTTAGATTGTTATACATAATGATGTTTTCTTAAATCATTCCTTTTTTTTTAGTGCTTCTAGTAAACAACACAATAAAGTGACCTCATTATTGAAATCATGCATCACATTTTTTGGTACTGCATTTACACATCTAATTTAGTCTACAGATTAAAAATGTTATTTCTTAGGAAACATAAGAATATCGTAAGTAACTGTATATAATCCAGAAAGAATGAATACAACACCCGATTACACTAGACATATTTATCAAGTTTAATAAAAATACAGAACTAGTATAAATGGTAAGTTTAGTCAGTATATTTGGAAATGGGTGATTTTAAGACTTTTGAACGTATTTTCAATAATGTAAGTAAAAACATTATATGTAGGACATTAAATACTCAAGTAAAAACAAACTATTAAAATAAATGTTTAAATAAAAATCAAAAGTAATATATGAAATGAAATAATCAGAAATGGAACATAAGAGAAATATATATATATATATATATATATATATATATATATATATGTCGGGTTGTCTGGAAAGTTATAGTGTCGATTTTAAAATAAAACTGAAACTCAGGAGTTTCATATTCTTACATTTATTTTTAATTTATATAGGTACCATCTATTCTACATCTTTTTTTCTATTTGATAGGCAACTTGAAAATTATGTACGTCCAGAATCTCTTGCTTCTTAGTGAAAAAACTTTTATTTTTATTTTTTTTTTTCTTGACCAAAGAGTTAGTTTTTTCTATAAGAGAAGTGATAGGAATAATAGATGATCAGAAAGTTCAAAATCTGGTAAATTTGGTTGCTGGATTGCGGCCCACCCAGAACATCGCCATACAATAATATGTAATAAAATATCAAAATTTCTCTCGATATAGGAAAGATAGTAGCAGAGAAGAGCTGTGGCGGGACGTACACCCCAGCATCGCGAGGAAGGGGCAGGATTCTAGGAGGCCCGAATACTGAGAGACTGACGCGTACTCTTTGTAAGGTCCGATTGGGGTCCCAAACCGAACTTTACAGGGAGAGGGGGCTAATATCCACCATTACGCAACTGGAGAAGAGATGTCAAGAGTTAGGGAGTAAACATTAAATTTTTCATATTCTTTTTATTTATGTTTATTAAAATATATTTCTTTAAGGTATCCGCCTACGTTCGGAACCGTGATTTCAAAAAAGCCATAAATGGATAGTTTTCATGATATTTAGTGTCACTTCTATTAGAATACATGCATAAAATTGTTTTAAGGACATTTTGACAAAAAAAAAATTATTTAAATACAATATTTTGGCAAAAAATTAACTTAAAATAGTCTTTTTTCAAAATGTTATCCTTTTATAAGAAAATGCTTCTAAAATAATAATATTTCGCTTTTATAAAATAAAGACTTCTTCAGAGAGTCTAAACTAGGATTTCCCAAAAATTCACATTATTATCAGAGTTACCACCAATTTAAATAATTATCGTGGATTTTTTTCTTAAAATTTTTCCCCTCTGTTGTCGTAAAATATGAACAAACCCACTTCTAAGTTATATATTTCAAAAATTTTAGTTTAGCCTCTGTAGAGAGGTCTGAGCTACATAAAGGCAAAATGGCAAAATGTTATTATAATAAAATCATTTTTCCCAAAAGGAGAATATTTTGAAAATGGGTCATTCTATGTTCATTTTTTGTCAAAATATTGTACTTAAATAATGTTTTATTGCAATACTATTCTTAAAACAATTTTATATGCATTTTCTAATCTAAGTGACACTAAATATCATAAATATTATCCATTTATATGCTTTTGCAAAATCATGGTTCCCAACGTATTCGGATACCTTAAATAAACTTATGTTTCTATTAATATTGATTTTTTCTTAGGTTCACCTAAAGTTATGTTGTTTGTTTGGCCCAAGATAGCTCTTGAGTTTAACACCGTGAGATAGACGATCCCAACAGAGCTCTATCAGCTTTTGTCAAAATAGCGATAAATGCAAGAAACCAAGCATACGACACCCTTCCAATTCGTTATTTGGACATTTTTATTCAATCAGGGCCTTTAATGCGTCTAATTAGAAAAGTGCTTAACTGAATTTATCGTCTCGTTGTTTGGTAAATCTCTTAATGCAGGATTTCTTTCCAATCTCAGCTGACCTAGAGCATGAGCTCCTTCAGATGAAGACCGACGTTTAGTATAACTAAAAGTGGTTCATTCCACTTTCGCCAAGAATTTTTCCCCTCAATATTATAATAAATTATTCATTTTCCATCTCCCATCTTTATTTGCTTCCAAAATGGTGTCTTTCATTGCGTTTTTAGAGCGAGTAGCAAATGGAAATGTGCGATCCATTTCAGAATTTTCTCCTTTAAATCGTGGGAACCCTTACATTAAACTGGATTATGTAGCCAGGCTTTACAATATGCCGTGGAAGGTGGGATTTGATATTTTTAACATTATTCTCCATCACAGCATTTTAATATGATATTTATCTGTGATGGAGGCTCTTCATAGGTGCTCTTTATCTTCAAGTTACAAATTCCCAAAATCCGTTTTCACAAATCCCCCTTTTTGGGTTTTTTCAGCTACAAATATTCCCCTGAATATCTTGTTTTCCACCCTTTAAATACTTTTTTCATTTCCCGGGAAAATTTTAAAAAATTCAAAAAAATTATCACGCACATTGTTTTCTTCCATATTCAAAGTTGTATAAAATTAACAAAATTTGTTTTGTATCGTAATGAAATTATTTTTCAAATACTACTAAACTACCGTCTTTTGCGATAGGTAAATTTGTTATTTATTTCAATTGATCTCATAAATACAAAACTGTTCGAAAGCCACCTGCAAAAAATTAACTCGCCATTTCCGGACATTTTCATATTAAGGAGGGTACACTAGAGAACAAAAGGAAAACAAATTTCTTGAAAAAATAGTATTTTTAACACGTTTTTATAAATTTCACTTGTGTATGTAATGCAATCTTTGAACCGAATTTTACCTACTTTAAAAGGTCAGATTAATTCAAAATTTCGCACACTTGTCACGGACAGATGACAATACAATAATTTCATAATTTTGTTTCATTGTCCTGATTAGGATCTTAATAATTAAGGAATATAATGATTTCTAGTTTTGGCGACTAATTCCATATGCCATTTCTGGATTTGGAGACTAATTCCAGATGTAGCACCTAAAAGATTAAGGTGAAGCCTTGAAACCGCAAACGGGAATAAAAATAATTTATGTTATAACTTCTAAATATTTTTTTTATTTTGATAAAGCAATATGTTTAGAAGTGATTGTACGAATTAACATTTCGCAATATGTTTAAAAGTTGATAATACGACTGATGTTTAATATCTCTTTTTAACATACTTTTATTAGGTAAGACCTGTATCTATAGAGACGGAATCTTTGAAATGCAACGATAGGAAGCTCATCCGAAGCCCCTTAAGCGGAGAAAATAAATACCCTACTGACTTATTTATTATAATATCCATTGAAAAGCAAGACTAATTCTAGGAAGTCACATAATTCGGCCAAATTTTCAAACTCAAGATAAATTCAACAAAGAATAAATGATAGTTTTAAAAACTAAGAAACAAGGTTTTTTTGTAGATCGAACTAAAAAATGAAAAATAAATTATATTAAAAAAAAAAATACGCGTTTATAGTGAATCGAACTAAAAAGTAAAAGAATAGTTCTTAAAATAAGAATAAAATGATTAACGAGAAAATTAATGTCATTGTGGTAAAAGCGTGTGGTGATTTGTACTACAATTTTACATTAACTCAGCATTTCGGAACAGAACTAGTAAGAAATTATAACAATTAATACAGAACACCCCACGCTTTTATCACAATGACATTAATTTTCCCATTAATCATTTTATTCTTATTTTAAAAACTATTATTTTACTTTTTATTTCGATTCACTATAAAAGCGTGTTTTTTTGTTTTTTTAACTATAATTTATTAAAAAATAATGGAAAATACTACGTATAATATTATACTTGTTTTAAATTATATTTTTTTATCTCGTAGACTCAGTTCAATCTTAAGATTTAGGAAAAAAACTGAAGCAATATTTTTTTTGAAAACTTGAACTTTAAATTTTTAATTATTGCGCGTATTTTTTTCAATCTATATGACATTAATATCAAGTTCAGACTAAAATTGCAATCAAATAGTCTATCATGAATTTTTTAAAATTATTTTGAAAAATTAATTGGTTTAATATTTTATGGGCTTTTTTAAAAGCGCTTCATGAAATAATTTGTTTAACATTTATTATTCCCATCTTACTTAAATATTACTTTTATTTTTAGGTAATTTTATGAACTTTTTGTTATTCTTCAAGGGTTTGTTGTTTACGGCTGACTTCGTCAAATGTGTGAAGGCCTTAACTAAACGCGAAACACATTTTCAGACAGAAAACTAACTCAATTTTCATGATAATTAGCAATATTGTAATTCATACATTTGTTTACAATACAGGGTTGTTAAAATTTCATAAATTTTCCATAAATAATTAATTTTTTCCTCTTAACATGCAAACGGATTTCTCATTTTGCTTTACAGTATAGGAGAAAAAAATACGAAACACATTTTAGACCAGAAAATATGTGTCAAGTTGATTAAAATGAGTACTATGAAAAAATAAGAGGTTTTTTGTAAGATAGTGAAGCCAGAATGCAATATTAATTTCAGTACGGGTACGGCTAAAAAATATATTGAATTCGCGTGCCCCGGCCCCAAAAGAAAACCTTGGGAAATTAACCCAAAAACAAATTTGTCAGTTAATCAATGCTCAGTTTTTGTTACAATTTTGTTTTTGTTACTAACTTAATATTCAAAGAATATTATACCAAAGAAAAATTTTTACAATATTTTATTCGATTGAAATATTGGTACTTACGGATTATTGCAACCTATTGGCGACATTATATGAAACGAAGCACAAGGTTGCCAATTCAGCTCGAGTAACACATAGGAAATCGGGGTTGCCAACTTGGCGAGTTAAGAGTTGATAATTGTTGCGATAATACGGAAGTACCGAAGTATTTTTTTAAAGTATAATCTTTTGGGGCTAAAGCTATTCTTTGGATTATTTTGCATAAAACAATTGAATATTCACTGGTTCAAATGTGTAAATTGGGGTACCAGATTAATTGCGGTATTCGTCATTTATTTGTTCCCATTTTAATCCTTTTGAAGAAAGGATTGTTATATTGTTAAAACTTTTTGTCAATAACAATAATTTTCCTGCTGTATGTAAAGAAAAAATAACAAATTTCAATTTATGTATTACTTGATTTTTACTTAAATGTTGCAAAATGTTATCCTAGCGTATTTTTGAGTGAGGGAATGTTTATTAACGTCACACTTAAAACAACACGAGAGTTACTGGTGAAAAAATCTTAAGCATTATTGAAAACATTCATTATTTAAACAGGAAACCTAAAAACTATGTGTATGAAACAGAAAACTCTTTTACTGTAAAGAATTAAAACAAGTTACATGTTTTAAAGACTTTTCGTGGCCAAAAGACGGGAATATATATACAACGTCATCAACTTCTTGTTTAGTGTAAGATTTGTATTTCTTAAAAATAGAAGTATTAGAAGATAATCGAAGTGTAGAAGAAGTAATAATAATAATAGAAGTGTAGAAGTATTTGTTTTTTTAAAGCATAAAAATAAAATCTTTATTAGATGGAGAAGGTTTAAAACGATTTAAAGAACCTGAAAGGAGAAAAAATGTTGGAAATAAGTCCTAAAATTTGAATGGGTTATTAAATATATTTTCAAGAACTGTCTGTAAAAATATTTTGAACAATGAAATTTCTATAATAAGAACATTTTAAGGATTGTTAATTTTATCAGCAATAATGTCATAAAGAATAAATATACAGGTCTTAAAGAAAAACCAAAATCAAAAAATGGTTTTTTAATTTTCCTATTTAAAAGGGAAATCATTATCAATTTTATTGTTCTTATTGTTATTATATATCATATTTCTCTCTGTTTTGATTTTTGAATTAAACATAAAAATGTTGTTCATATATTTCCTTATTCTTAATAGCATTTAATTACTGGCGTTTTATTACTGTTAACAACTAATTACAATAACATTAATTACCAAACCATTCAATATATTATGCAATGTAGTTTAAACATATCTAAAACTTTTTAAAGTTATTTAGAATTCTACAAAAAGCAATTTTAATCTTACATTAAAAATTTGGATATTTTAAAAGTTTATAATAAAATTTTAATACGTAATATAAAATTAAAACCAAAATATTTAAATTTCCAAACATAATTATATCTTTATTCAAAACATTTTTTTTGACTAAATATGGTAGTTTTTTATTTCGGGAGGGACGAATATAGGAAAAAAAAAAAAGTAAGTTTAAGTTCAAATACTCGGTATTGAAATTTTTTGCTCTTAAAACCTTTTTGTCTAAGAAATTCTAAGTAAATTAGTGATGATTAAATTAATTACTCCAAGTCTGTCATTGCGCCAATTATCTTTCAAATGATGAATCTTAATTGGTCTTTCTGATTTTCAAACAAAAATTAAATACAAATGTTTCAAAAGAACCAAACAATAGACAAACTCCTTTTTAAAAGGGGAATTTGTTTTAATCTAAAATGTTACTTCGACAATATATATAATTCAGTTTTAATATTTTAAATGTTTCATAAAAACTTTTATTTTATTGTTTTTCTAATATTTTTTTTTTAAAACTACGTTTCTGACGTAAAAAGTTAAATTTATTAAGAATATATAAAGCTGATTATACAATTTAGATTCCAGTAAAATTAACAAATACTTTATTGTTTGCAATAACTATTTTCTATTTAATATTCTGAAAATAAACATTAAATATGTGTGTGTGTGGTGGTGTGGGTTTTTTTT
>BMAV01008175.1:24110-34766 GCA_019973955.1 Trichonephila inaurata madagascariensis | reverse complement strand
GAAGGCTATAGCGGTAAGATGGAAGTAGCTGGAGCTCTATCCATTTTTCAGCGTTCCCAGTCTCTCTATAATGTTCGCTATACAAAATATTTAGGAGATGGGGACTCTAAGGCTTTTACTTCTATTGTCGAGAACAATGTATATGGGGACCATTGCTCTGTCGAGAAGTTAGAATGCATAGGTCATGTTATGAAAAGAATGGGGACACGTCTTCGACGCTTGAAGACTAAGATGAGAGGCCAAAAACTTTCTGACGGAAAACCTTTATGCGGAAAAAATAGATTGACAGAGGCAGAAATCGACCGTCTGCAAGCATATTATGGTCTAGCCATCCGCAGAAATTTGTCTAGCGTGAAGGACATGCAACAAGCCATATGGGCAATATTTTTACACAAGCTATCAACCGATGAAAAACCTCAGCATGGATTTTGTCCCTCTGATACAGATACATGGTGCAAATTTAAAAAGGCAGAATTGCTTGGGGAGACTTATCATCACAAAAATAGTTTACCTGTTGATGTTGTGGAGGCCATGCGACCTGTTTTTAGGGATTTAGCTAATCCAGAATTGCTAAAAAAGTGTTTACATGGAGGTACGCAAAATCCCAACGAAAGTGTAAATAATGTAATATGGTCTCGTGTACCGAAGAAAACATTTGTACAAATAGAAGTTCTATCATTGGGTACATATGATGCAGTTTCTTCATTTAACATGGGAAATGTATCAAAACTACAAATATTGAGGAAACTATGCATTGAGCCTGGTGATTACACGATACAGGCAATGGAGCGCCTCGACAAACTGAGGCTGTTACGAGCAAAATACTCTTGTTTACAGAAAACAAAGGAAGTTAGGAAAGAAAAAAGAATTAAAAGGAAGAGAGAAGATGATGAGATACTAAAAAATGCTGATAATTTAGAATATGGAGCAGGAATGTTTTAATAAAAAGGTAATTATATATTAAAATCAATTTTTCTCAAAATGTCAATTTTTAATGTTCGATGTTTCTTTTCTTAGAAACTATTGTTCAAAGATATGTAAATTTTTTATGATATATTTATAATGATGGCTAATATATACTGAAATGAGCTTTTTGTAAAAAACTCAAAAATTTATTTTTTACAAATTTTTTTATGTGAAAAACGGGTTAACTTAAACTATGTTTGATAAAAAATTTTATAAATTATGAAAAAAATCAAAATTAGCTAAAAGCTCATTTGAGTATAATGAGAAATGTGTATTTTAATTGTATGAAAAATTTCAAGCATGTACATATAACAGATTTTGAGAAAATGTACCTCGAAAACAGCCAATTTAACGTCGGTATAGAGGTTTCCGACTACCCTTAACATGCCACTTTTTTGGTGCTATGGGACTGAGATTTGGGGGATCATAACTATTGTTATAAAACATATCTGTTGGGATGCATCCCCCCTACAGCTTTTAGAACAATATCTCGGCACCCGAGCCTCACAGTACATTCGGACCTTGTTCATTCGATCTTTCTCTATTAATATTATAATTTCATGCTCATAGGGTTATTATAATTTCCAGTTATTATAATTTCAGGCTCATAGGGCTATTTCTTCCATAGTTTTTAGTTGTCTTAAACTTTTTAAATTTGTTTAAATTCACAATATCTTGGTTCTTGTTCGAGTCTCGGACTTGAGATTTGAACCAAGTATTCTACTGGTCGAGACTTAACCAGCCATCTGCTTCATTCCCATTGTGTAGGCATGGTGAGGGCTTAAGCACTATAATATCATGCTCCCATGTTAATCCTATGGGGACTGGAAAAAATTTCCTCCCCCTAAGGAATTGAGCTTGGAACTTGATTATTGGAGGTCCACCATACTTTCGTATTAGCGCGAGCTTGACGTGGAATCCCCCCCTACAGAGCTTCCCCAGAAATAACTCGAGTCCTATACCACCTTGGTGGACCGCACCGGCTGGATTCGATTGTTCTTTCGATGATGACCCTAGATATATTTTTTTAGGACCATAGCCCGATTTCTATACCCATATTTATCATTCTAAAATTGTTTTAGTTATAATTTTTTTTAAATCCTGCATAGCTCCGAGGATTTTTGAGATTCTTTAATGAAACTCGCCCCATAGGTTCTTTCCGTTGAGCTGTTTCATCTGTTATAATTCGTGTGTAGATAGTGGGCTTATGGAGAGGCGTTATCACTAAAATTAGAGTCACCATGCTCTATACATATGGGGTTCGATCTTTTGATGACGTAACGATATTACAGACATAGAATGATGAAACTTTGAATCACCTACTACTCTGTGTATCTTTGGAATGTACGTGATCATTTACGTCGCAGATATTCCCCCAGGGGGAAGTTAGTCTCGTTTTCCTTTATCGAGCTAGCGCCGCCCCATTTGCAACTACAGACTCCGGACCAGTTCTAATGGATTTCTCTTGTGTTTGCCCACAACCAGTCCCAGGTTCGAGTTGCTAGGTGCCCTGCTTCTGTTTTATTTAATTGTTTCAAATGTTGTAATGATTTTAAAATGACCATAACTCGCGAACACTTCAGGCGGATGTCTTAATTTTCTCAGGAACGATTCTTCCCACTGAGATATTCAATATGAGGTCTCAGGTGTCAAATTCGATTCACTTCATCTCCAGATATAGTCTAATACCCCCTCCCCCATGTTATTGGTTCTATTGTTCCTGTGAGGGGTGTTTAAATTTATCCAAATCGTGATTATCTCAGGTTTGGCTGGTCCGATTGACTGAAGGTTAGAATCGTTCAACTGTGTTCGTGAATGCCTCTCGTCCTTGGCCCAGCTTGCCCTGCTATAGATTTTTAGAAAGATTTGTAACTTGTTACGCCAAAGAAGTATAACTTCTTATGTGCGTACATAAGTACACACACACTTTTTTAAAAAAGAAAACTTTCAGTTAAAAAAAAGTTAATCTTTTTTCATTCAAATAGACGGCATTTTGGCATGTGAGCCTTTGCTGATACGACAATGCTGAGTAATAGGACAAGTAAAAAGTGTTGTGAATATGGATAGAATATTTAAAACCATTGAGATGTTTGCTATCCTAATGATTTGTTGATAAGAAAACAGTGAATGCCAAATGAGAGTGGGAGAGAGAGATTTACGAGGGTGGTCTGATAAGTTTCCGACCTGAACGGGAAGATAGCAGCACTTGTCAATAAAAGCTAGTAAATTTCGTTGTTCATCTGTTGACAATTACTCACTAAAGTTTCAGCCATTTTGGACGCACAGTTGTTAAGTAACAGTCGTTTCAGTAAGTTGATGTGAGAGGTTTTGTGAAAATGGACAAACACGAGTATCAAGTTGGCATTAAATATCTGTTTTTGAAAGGCAATAAGCCTACGCAGATCATAGATGAGTTGGATTCTGTGTATGGCGACTCAGCTCCATCATTTACCACGGTGAAATTTTGGGCATCTGAATTTAAACGTGACCGTAAGAGCTAGGGAGACGTTGAACGTTCTAGACGTCCGAATACTGCAACTACCGACGAAAACATAGCCAAAATTCACCAAATGGTGCTATACGACCGCCGAATTAAAGAGAGATAGCAGAGGTTATGAACTTGTAAAAAGAACGTGTTTGTAAAATAAATCAACATTTAGGCATGAGAAAGCTGTCCGCGCCTTGGGTGCCGCGTTTGCTCAAGTTACACCAAAAACGTGTTCGAATGAGCATCTTAATCGCTCTGTTGGCGCAGTTTAGGGGCAAAAAAGCCTAGTTTTGGAGCCGATTAATTAATGTAGATGAAACGTGGATACATCATTATACACCGAAAACAAAAATACAGTACAAACAGTAGACTGCAAAGGGTATACCAGCTCCAAAAAAATCAAAAACTGTTTTGGGGGCTGAGAAAGTTATGGTGACTGGTTTTGGGGATAGTTATGGAGTTATTTTAATCGATTATCTTCAAAACGGAAAAACCCTTACACGAGCATACTACGCATCATTACTTGACAATCTGAAGGCCACATTTGCAGAAAAAGAATATCCTCTTTCACCAAGACAAGTCACCGTCTCACACCTCAGTGGTTGCCATGGCGAAAATCCACAAATTACGGTTTGAATTTCCTGACCATCCATCGTACTCATCAGATCTAGGCACAAGCAACTTCTTTTTTCCTTCATTTAAAAATTGCGCTTGGAGGACAGAGATTTTCTTTAAATGAGGAGACAATCAATCATCTTCGTGAACAATTATTTTGCTGCGAAAAACGTCGAGTACTATTTGGATGAGTTACCGAGATTGGAGCATCGCTGGGAGAAGGGTGTAGAGATACAAGAAGACTGTGCTGAAAAATAAAAAAAAAAATTCGGTAAAAATATTTTGAATCTTAGTTAGGTTGGGGAAACTTTTCAGACCACCCTCGTATTTCTGGATTCGGTGATTGCGACTAAAATCCTTACAATTTTAGCAAAAAATAACATGAATCCAATGTTGAAATTTAAAAAGATGTGTTATTGAATCGTATTGGAATGAAAATGTATTTTTGTAAGTTCATTTTATTTTGTAAATTAAACCGTTTGTGCAAAATAATTTCTTCGTAAACAAATTTAAAAAAATAATGAAATTTCTAACTGACTGACGAATATTTAATTTCCGATAAGATAATGAAGAAAAAGATCTCATTAATTAATTTTCTCAAATCTCATTATATATAATTTTTTTTTTAAAAGACATGAATTTATTATCAAACATTCGATAATCTCTAAAGTCTATTCAATATTTATATCTTTCGGAAAGAAAAAAGGACTTCTGTTTAGGAGCAGGAATCGAACCTGCAGACACAACAGTCAATCGGATAACCACCACCTTTGCAATTGCGGCCCCTCATTGGATGATGAATTTCACTTACACAGCATTGCAATAATGGAAGATCCAAAGCTTGCCATTTTGCGATGGCTTTTGCTATTGCCGACATATATAATCTCTTCTTTAAATCCTCACATTTTAATTATATGTACTTTTTTTATATTTCATTTTTGATACATATTAGTTTGATACCTTAAAGTTCCTGTAGGAAAGCCTCAATACCGCACTACCTGAAAGCGAAGAGCGGCCACATTTTGCAAACGGTGCAGAAGTCCGATGCCATAACCACTCGGCCATCCTGAACACAAAACGCTTCCTTTACGCTATGTTTTCTTTCTGTGTTTGCTAATTGCGTTTCTGTGTATGGGCAGATGCTTTCAAGCAGAATTCAAACAATTGTTATGGAATTCAAACACATCAATTATCAATATATATCACATTTTTTTTATCTGTAGTTATGAACATATATATGATATATAAATTTGTTTGGCAGTTACCTTATTCACATACACAGCTCTATAATTATGCATTTTAAATTGTATTTTATACATTTCATTGTATCAAGAGAGTATCCATATGTTGATTATTTTGGGTAACATGTTATCTCAAAGCAATCTGTTCAAAAGTAGGACGGGGGGTGCCAGCTCAGGTGTCGTCCACGTCACTTGACCATGGTTCAAAATTACGTGGTCCGTCGCCAAAAGCCCTCGTGTAGCTGAACAGTGCGACGTTAATATTCAATCAATCAATCAATCAAAAGTAGGACACTTATTTACCAACAAAGCATTGCGGTGTGTTATTTTCACCTCTTACCATGATGGCAACACGGCGGATCTTACCGCAATCCTAAGACTGAGTCTATCTTGTTGGGAACGCCCCTTATAATAAAAATTAGCAAGAAAAAAGAAACAAAACATTTCTTCAAAGGGATATTTTGTGTTTTCTTTTTCCCTTAATAGCTCCTTTTTGTTATGATTTTAAGTCTGATGAAATGCTTCATTCTAAGACCAATATCACTAAGAGCTCATTTACTTGAATGCATTATTTGCGACATACTTGTTTGGTCATGGGCTCGAATGCTTATAACTGTTTAAACACTATCATAGGGCACAAAATTGTGTTTGGAATTCACATCTGCTGCTGTAAAATGATCTGAGTTACATCTGAAACCTCGTACAGCAAGTAACTGATGTAATGGTCAAGTATTATTAATGCCAAGTAACCTTTGCTCAAGTTTGACTATGTTAAGTATCAATTCCTTGTACTACTCTATAAAAAGGACAAGAGTATACTTTTTTATTCCAGTCCATTTTTATCACCAAAGATATGTTCGCTTGATCATGGTTTCGGGGGACTTAAATAAATTAAACATTATTAATATGGCAAAAACATTATGTTTTATTAATTTAGTTTAGACTTTAACTTCAAAGCATTGTTCATGTTTTTTCATTGTATTTCAGATTCATGTTTCCAGTGTCAAATTCTTAAAATTGCTGATAAAGAACATAATTTCAAAACATAGTCTATCCATGTCACAAAAATATTCACCTTAGCCCAAAGTATATATATCTTTCCGGTTAGTATCTTTTTATATTTTAATAATTGAATACATAATTTTTAGAAGCAAATATGAACATTATAGAAAAAGATAAAATACAAAAATAAAAATCATAATATGAAAAAGTTATATTTATAATTAGGAAAAACAAACATTTATGTAGCTACTAATGTAATTTATTTAATGATTGACTAATACTATTTCAAATGTAATAACAATTACAAAATTTGGTATTGTATCTTTCTATCAAATTCTAAAAATTGAGAAAAAAATAGATTTTTTGAAGGACTGTTGACAATATATGTAATGGATTCATAAAATATTTTGTTGAGGAATATTATTCTCTATATATAAACATATACCCGGTAGTTACTTTAAGATGGATGCTTAAGATGTTAATTTTCGCTTACCTGATTTGACACAATACTGGCATTTTAACAAGTTCTTATGCAGAAGAAATACCTTAAAAACTTTAAGCATGTTCAAATTATCTCCTTCATTTCTCATTCAATCATTTATTTATATCATTTTATCTGTATGTACCCATGAGGAAAAATAGGGTATTATCTAATACCCCTTTCCTTCTCTCGTGAGTGAGTGAGTGAATATTAACGTTGTACTGTCCAACTACTCTAGGGCTTTTGGCGACGGACCTCGTAATTTCGAACCATGATCGAGGACGACACCTGAGTTGGCACCCTGTTTTCTAACTAGCACACCAGCGAGAGAACATTTGAGTTTTCGACATATTTCACGTACATCGCGCCCCTACACGGCTGGTCTTCAGCAGTACTAGGCTCGAGCTCATGACATGCCAGCCACGAGTCCGTTACCTTGGCCACTAGGCTACCGCGGCGACAAAATTATATGGATAGCCTAAGCATTATTTTCAAATATATGAAATTATATACTTGGCATTCTTTTCTAAGCTAACTTACTTACCATTTTCTAAATACTGATTTCTAATGTGTAGTACTCTTATCTTTAAAGTGAATAGATGAAATTAAATTGATTCCCATATGATATTAAAAGAAAGTTAAAATAGTTTACCTGATGCTTTTTAAAAATATAAAGTATTTATAAGGCACTTTGTCCTTTTATGAAATCTTAATAATAAAGCAGGAGCTTAAACAAGGTAGACTAAGAAATTAAAACAAGACATTCTGAACCAGTTATTTTTTATTATTTTCTCATTTCAGCTATTTTTTTTTTTCATATATTTCTGTTCTCAGCTATTTCATAACGAAAAACGTCTTAAAAATTCGCAAGGTTAATATTTCTTACCTGTAATAGATTATTTAAAAAAATTTGTACTAGTTATAAACTAGATCTCCAATGCAAAAATTGATAGGAAAATGATTTTCTAAACTTGTTTCACTAGTGCATTGAGAGGATTTGTAAAGATTTTTTTTTTATCCTTATATGAAAAAAGGTTACGTAACCTATAATATGTATGATTTTTTTTTCTTTTTTTGTAATAAAAAGTAAAATATTTTTTAAGCATTTAATTTTGTTTTAAGAAATTCGGTGTGTAGAGATTAAATTTAAATATTTGGAAATCTCAAAAGCTTTTATGAAATATTTTATTTGTGGTATACAAAGGCTGTTCTGGAACATAAATCAATCTTACGGACACAATAATCAGTTGGATAATCTTCAACTTTGCAAATGTGGCCACTCTTTGCATCAAGATGCCCCTTACAAAACAGTATTAGATGCTCTAATGTTTTACCTAACCCTCTCAATTATAATTTCTTCATCGTTTTCTTTTTGATTTTTTTATTTAGAATTTAACAAATGCAGACTTTCTGCAGATGGGATATTTCCACTTGACTGTTGAATCCAATACAGAACTTAGAAATGGATTAATTGTTATACCAATAAATGCTTATTGGAGTTTCTTACACAACGACAAAGTCTAATGGACTTTTTACTAGTGAAATTGATATAAAAAGGGAGGTGGTTTACATGGATTCACTTTTATAAATTGTTATAGGTGCGAGAAGAGAACTTCTTCAAACTCTTATAGAAAATTAGCATTGGACTACTTGTGACGGGCTCACGCGTCTTTTCTTTAACATGCCCTCTGGGTTCTTTGGAGGCCAAGATTAATGTCAACTCTTTTCCAACCAAACCCCAAGAAGCGAAATGTGAAAAATAAATGCAAATAAGATAGCTTTTAAATAAAAGAAGTTTCAGTAAGTGAAATGGCAATTTTCGGGAATGATATGTGTGGAAGAGACAAGTGGGAATTGAAAGCCAATCGTGAAGTTACCTGGAGAATAAACCATTACAACAAGGTGCATACCACTGCACGCGCTCCCAGACGTTTCCTCATAAGATCGAATCTAAATTTGGATTAAGGTAGGAATGATAATTTGATATTAGGACTTGTAATATTATTAGAAGTGAGAGTAGGCAGATTAAATAATTGTAGTGGTCTAAGTTACGCGATTAGGTTTAACAATTACTGTGTGTTTGTTTATTATAGATTCTAGCTGAATTAATATTAACTAAATTGTTAGACATTTAAGTTCTATTCTTAATAAAGTCATATTAAGATTCAAAAATGTCTATTCCTTTTGCAAACCATACACCTCTAGCTCACGCTGACAATCAAAGATACGGTCACCAAAGAGGGGTGGTATCACATACTTGTGCGAGAATTCTAGTAAATAAATTCTAATTTAGCATTAAACTGCTATTTCTAACCAATCCGTGATCTTTCCGAATGAAACACTGGTTAAAAAACTATTTTCAAATCTCTTCCTAAATCCAATAACATAGTCTTACTTTTTGTATGCCCTAAACTGTTAATATCACAATAAACATATTATTCATAAATGTATAGGTGTGAAAATGTATTCTCATCTAAATAAAATATTCAGTCAAATAAATAAATGATAAACATTCATTTCATACAACTCAACAATTGTGAAAAAGAAAGTAAAAAAATTAAATATAAAGAAAGTAGGACTGTAGACTTCTGGAACCTGTTTCTTCTCATAATCGAAGCAAATTTTCGTCCACTGTAAGTCGCTTTCCATTTTTTTAACCCTATTTCTTAGAATATTCCTCCAAATATCGGAAGAACAAGAATGTGGATGATCAACTTCGAGAAAAGTGGGCCATAAACTAGTTCCCTTAAAGGGTGGTCGTGGAAGATTATTTTTATTTTTGATTTACAATTTAATTTTTTTAGAGAGAAATTTCGTTAAATCATTGTTATTCTGAAGCATGTCAAACTCTTGAAATAATAATTAGAAAAAACTCTCTGACATTTTTAGCGTAAGAATATCATCTTTTATATCACTCTTTATTAAATTAAATTGCTACGTCATTTAACTCAGGAAATAAAAGATAACATCAGAATTTTATTTAAGCCTACACAATACCCAAAAAATTTCAAAAATACCAAATGTTTTTATTTGGATTTTCCTGTGGCCCAATTGCTGGCGAGACTTGACGCCAAATTTGAAATCAGATAACAAATTAGTTTCTTTGTAGTTTTCTGAGCCTAAATTTTGTTTTCAGTTTAATTTTCATGCATTTTTCCACTCTTAAATTGAACTAATTAAAAAAAAATTTTAAGTAAAATCAACTCTTTCAGTGTGAAATCGTTACTAATTTAAATTTTCATTACTTAAATAATTTCTAATATATAATGTTTTGATTTTTTCAAGTTTTTATAGTTGCTTTATTAAGATTGATTTTAAGGACAATTTTTCTTCTAAAATGTAGTTTTTATAGCTTAAAAGCTTTATCATTATCTTGTATGCGAAGTTAAATTTCATCCTTTGAAGCTGCAGGACGTGGATTAGCTAGACCCCGACTAACCAAATTCCTCAGGTACTCAATAGGTGACATAGCAGGCTTATAAGTAGGCCAAGGAAGAAGTTGTATAATTTGCGCTGAACAGAAATCTTGAACAATCTTTGCAACATGTGGCCGTGCTATATCCTATTGAAAGATAGTTCCAGGGGGGTCTTGAAGGAAGGGAACGACTTCGGGCTACAGCATTTCACAGACGTACCTGTTGCTAATGAGATTACCTTCAATTCATAGCAAATTGGATCTTCCATTATACGAAATCACACCCCAAACCATAACTCTGGGTGTTAAGTCACATGTCGTTCAATAATGCACTCTGGAAGGAAGCGTTTACCGGCATAGCGTCTAACACGAATGTGACCTTCATGATCTCCCAAATTAAACGTGATTCCTTTGAAAAGACAACTTGGTGCCAATCAGCTTGCCAGGC
>BMAV01008175.1:11973-23959 GCA_019973955.1 Trichonephila inaurata madagascariensis | reverse complement strand
GACCAAGTTGCTGCCAACTGCCTGGAGGAAGCTTTACAGTCATTCAAAATGGAGCAGGTGTCGATCGTCACGCTGACGTCACCTTCTGTCGTCCAATACCAGTTTTTCAAGTTGTTAGGTGCTCGTCGATCCACTACTTCCAAACTCGCATCTCTTTGGAACTATTCCGCTGCACACGAGCTCCTATTGCGTGAAAGGAAAATTCTTCTTCTCGAAGGCCGATACTCCTTCTTCGTTCAGTCTCCGTAAGTTGTTGGAATTTCTTCTTATTTCTTCGTTTAGGCATACTTAGGTGTCACTAAACGTTCGGCACTAAAAATTAATCATTAACTGTTTTAAACGTCCCACTACAGCCCTCTATTTATACGCTTTCAGCATCAGCACAGAGTTAGCTGCGCACGCCACGCCTGAGTTGTGTGTTTCTGAAATTTTACTATTTTACGTAACATCCTATAATTTATATTTGCTGCACAGTTTATTTATTTATGATAATTCCTTCATGGTGTTGCATTTTTTTACAAACAGGTAGTGTAGGAGAAATATTGTAGTACTATATTTTACTATTTTAAACTTGCACAACAAAAACTCTAGGTCGCTAAGCTGTCCACAGTTAAGATTGAAAAAAAAATTATATTCAATCCTGCTGATTTTTAGCTTAGTATTTTTATTACTTTGTACATAAGTGCTTTGTGTTTCAAATCTTTTACGAAAATTGTGTGTTAAGATTAGGCTGAAAAACCTGTCGTCGTAAGAAATGATGTGAATAATATTCAAAAATATATTTTATATTAAAAATATATTTTCTGTTATATTTAATTAAAGTTGTGCAGTATGGTAGAAACTATGTTGGAAAATCACAATTTTAAAAAATTAAAGCTTTACAGGCGTTATTTAATTTATGATTTTACAAGCTTAAAATGGGTTTTTCTCAGACTTTTAATTTTGTAGATATATGTGTATTCTAATCTCTAAGGTGTTTTTTTTTATCTTTTCAAAAGAGTGTCTAGAAATTGTTTGTATATTCTCCCTAACGTATGTGGCCGCGGTAGCCAAGTGGTATAGGTACCAGATCGTTGCTTGCCTTTTCACGAACTCGACCCCAGTACCATTAAGGACCCGCCGTGTATGGCAACGATGCACGTTAAACATGTCGAGAGCTGAAATGTCCTCCCGTTGGTGTGGTGTGGTAGTTAGATGAGGGGGGTGACAGCTCAGGTATCATCCACGTCACTTGACCATGATTCAAAATTACGTGGTCCATTGCCAAAAGCCCTCGTGTAGCTGAACAGTGCGACGCGTTAATATTCAATCAATCAATCAATATCCCTAACTTATGCTCTATAAAAATTAGTATGGATTTAGGTCTGAGATCTCAAGTTATTTTTTCAAAAAAATATACTGCTACGGTTAAAATTTTAACATTTTTTTTCGTGCTTTTTCCAGGTTTAGTTAAAAAAATAGGTAGTAAATTCAACAAGGGAACAAATTTTCAAACTCATACATAGTTTGTAGAAAATGATTTAAAAAACATAAATCACTTAAATAAAATGACTAAAAAAATTTCAAAAATTGAGCATTTTATAGTTTAAAAATAACAAAAATAGCTGGTATCAAACTGAATTTTTTCTCTTTCAGAACCAACTTAATAATATAATCTGAATATAAAACACAAATTATTTTTACTGCTACTATCTTCAAACAAGTTTTTTTGAAAAGAGTACTATGTATAGCCTTAAAATAAATAAATGTAAACTTATTTTAAGTATCACTTCAGAGTAAACCGACGAATATATTTTACATCAGATGTTTATTTTTGCCTTTTCTGTCATAAAATTTCTTCTGTTTTTTTTTTTTTAGTAAAAAGAGTACATTACATTAGGGAACCTTCCATATTTTTGCTTCTTTATTTTTAAAGACACATACACTGTTTAGTTTACATAATTAAGCAGATTACATATCTGAAACATATTCTGATATCGGCAAATGTAATGATCTGCCTTTATTTTTATATTCTTATAGTTTATTATACAATTAATTTTCATACCTATCAAAACTGTGAAAATGTCAATATTTTTGTGTTCTCAAGATCTTTAAAAAAAGAAGCGAACTTTGAAAAGGAGACTATATGTTATCACAGGCGTCATCATGATGAACGCATCTAAAAAAACTCACATGATCCTCTTGCGTTCATTATGTTCATACTGAACTTGCTGTTGATGTGATAGTATGAGAAATCACTGGCTACTTCACACGAATACTTATTTGCGACGTGGTTAGTTTGAAGAGTTAGAGTTATATTTCTCATATTTTAAGGCTGGTGATCGTACCATGCCTTTGACGATTTGGCGACTTTATCATTCAGCAAGATGAAACCAGACAGCGCAGTATCCGTCGTGTCCTGAAGCTCTCTCAACGCAAAAGATGATTGACTATTGTCCAGGCCAGCATGTTCTCAAGATTGCTTAACCATTGAAAACGTCTGGTCATTTGTTTCATGCAGACTGAATACCTACCACTCTCCAATTTCACGATTACAATTTTGAATTTCGATTAATTAAGTTTCGCATTGGTTTGAAGCAGCGTATAGTAACTTTCCCGTGGCTGCCATCCCAGCCCGTTCGATTCGATACCTAAGCAAGTGGGTTAGAGCCATTTTAACAGTCAGATACGATAGCTGTGTGTACAAACTACTGACCCTATATACCCAGAAATGCCCACAAGTTCATTTTTATTTATTTATTTCTAATATTCTGTATATGTCCTTTAAGTACAATTTTACCATTTGATTTTCGTCCTGATGTTGCAGTTTGAATCGGTATAATAAGTATAGTGTAACAGCAATATAGAAATTTAACTGAATTATTATACCAAATAATCTGTTAATAGAAATTTGGTCACTCATTTTTTTTTTTTTAATTTAATTGCATCCCATATTAAAATCACTGGTATTAAAAATTACAAATTAATAAATGCAATAACATTTGACGAACTAAAAAATAAGTACATTATATATTTTTAAGTACTTTTTTTAACCTTTTTTTATGAGAATATTCGAAAGAAAAATTGTCAACTCCACTGAAACAGGAAAAAGTTGATATGAAGTCTTATAAATATTGAACAACTATAATAACTTACATAATTTTCATCGCAAATGGATAAAATTAGTATAATTATGTAATGACTCGTATAAAAAAATGTTAAAGAGAATTCATTTACTTAAAGGGGGGGGATGCATCTAGTTAACTTCTAAAAAAGAATCTTCTTGTTGTAGATGTCAAATTTATACGCGTATCTCATTTAAGATTTGTATAAAAAGTTTCAATTTAAAATTTCATTTCTGATTTTCTAAGCCATAGGGCTTAAAAAATAAATACCCTCAAGTTACGTTAGCATCTTAAATATTTGGCGACATTAGCATCTTCAAAAGTTTGTGTAGGAAGTAATAATTTTTTTCCATACGTAAAAACATAAAAGAAAAATTGAAAGAAGTAATATTATTATGATAAATATAAGTTATTAAATACATTTTTAAAAACAAGTGGATTAGAAAATTTACCACAATTTTGACTTATTTGGATTTTATACATCATTATCCTCTTGAAACTAAAATCCATGTAATTTAGCCCATAAAGTTTAGAAAATATTTAAATCAGAAATTAGGATTAAGAAATTCCTAAAAGAGAAATTCAAGAGTCCATACACTTTTCATACAACAGCTATCTATTCACTTATCACGAGTAGTTAAAAAAACAATGAATATAAGGAATAATTTGCACTAGGGAATCTCTCATACAGTCCCATAGAAAATGTACTCGAATACTTTGTTGATAGGACTAAAATGTGTACAGTCTAAATATCATCTATACATTTATGTAAAAGAATCGGGTTGCGTAACGAAAAGAATTCTTTCTTGTAGATCAATTGACAACATTAATTGATTTATTCATCTCAGTACCACAATTAATTTCTCTATAAGTCTTTACCATTATTACCAATTTAATCCTGTTGCAATGAAAATTGTGCAAATGTTATTTAGAATGACCTTTTCTTGAAGGATTTACTNCCAAGAAGATAAACGATCATAATATGTAAATGAGATATACTATAAAAGGATAGAAGCTTTGATGATAATATATAGCGTGGCAAGCCTAGATATAGCGCGGCAGGCTCAGAGATAGTATTGTGGAAGCATTCTGATCGATAGCGTGACAAAGCTTAGTGTAAATCTTACAGATCAAGATTTAGCAGTCCGATAATTTTGGGAAAGAATAGAAGCCTAAGATAAAGAAGTTGGAATCATCGTTTATAAAGATTATAGATACCATTATATAGGTAAAGGAACCAGAACTGAAAAAGGTAATATTAGATATAAGTAATTAGATGAATAGGATTATTAATGATAATTGAGATAAAGGATCTAGTTGCGTGATCTGACTTGAATACGTGATTTAATTTGGGCTTGACTCTCACTTTAATTAAAATTGTCAAATTAGAATTTAAGTAATATAAGTTAATCTTAATAAAAGTTGTATTAAGAATTATTATGTCTCATCATTTTGATAATCCCACACCTCTAGCTTACGCGGAACCGGCACGACATGGTCATCACAGGATGGCTATGTCGCAGCGTAAAAAAAATTTAGACTTCTACATAGATTGGGATATCATTTATTTAAGGTATCCGACTACGTTCGGAACCGTTATTTTGCAGAAACGTATAAATGTATAATATTTATGATAATTAGTATCACTTAGACTAGAAAATGTACATAAAATTGTTTTAAGAATATTATTGCAATAAAAAATTATTTAAGTACAATATTTTGACAAAAAATGAACATAGAATGACCCATTTTCAAAATATTCTCCTTTTGTGAAAAATGCTTCTATTATAATAATTTTTTGCTTGTATAGAGCTCAGACCTCTGTACAGAGGCTCAACTAGAATTTTTGAAATATATAACTTAGAAGAGGATTTATCCATATTTTACGACAACAGAGGGGAGAAATTTTAAGATAAAACGCCGATAATTATTTCAATTGGTTTAACTCTAAAAATAAAGTGAATTCTTCAAAAATCACAGTTGAGCCTCTGTACAGAAGTTTGAGCTATATACAGGCAAAATATTATTTTAATAGAAGCATTTTTCACAAAAGGAGAACATTTTGAAGAAAGGTTATTCTAAGTTAATTTTTTGCCGAAATATTGTATTTAAATAATTTTTTTTGTCAAAATGTCCTTAAAACAATTTTATCCATGTATTCTAATCTAAGTGACACTAAATATCATGAAAATTATCCCTTTATGCGCTTTTTTAAAATCACGGTTCCGAACGTAGTCGGATACCTTAAAAGAAATCACATACCTAATGAATTTAAAAGGTTGTAGTTCTTCGAGGAATGATCAGAAAAAAAAAGGTTACAAGCCTCAACATTTGAAAACAACATATTGTGGAGAAATTTTGTTTCATCCAAGTGAAGACAAATGGCTCTACTTGCCATACAGCTGGTTTGCGGTAAGTAGTGAAAGTTATCAAATGGTTCAGGACGATTGAAATGGCAAGACTCTTAGGAAATTGGTCTCGTTTGGAAGTGCGAGCCATGATTTGATTTTTTTGGGCAAATAATGTGTTCGCATCTGCATTGAGTAGATAACATGTAGAGAAATTGTGTCACTCTTTTTAATCAGATAGATTGGATGTCGAAAACCGCAATATGGCAGGTAGTGACCGGCCAAGTTCTTCAACGACAGAAATCACCACAGTACGAATTGGAGACATGATTCAGAATGATCGACGATTAACTCTGCGTGAAATCTCGTCAGAGTTGGGACTGAGCTATGGTAGTGTGCAGCATATCGTTTCTGATGTGCAGGGATATTCCAAGATAGTGCTATGAAATCATCCGCCGAGACCTGGCTCAATGGACAGGGGCCTGATTTCTACTAAGACGGCTTAAAGAAGTTGGATCTGCGATCTGATAAATGCCCAAATAGACTTGGTGATTATGTCGAAATATGATAGGCACTTAATTCCTTCTTGTATTTTCTGTCTATAAATAAATATTTCTTTATTCGTCTTGTAACCTTTTTTCTGATCAGCACTTGTAAATATACTATTTTTTTAAAAGTCTCTGATAATACCTCGAATAAATTACTTCAAAATATAACAGCATTACACTTGCACAATTCAGATACCTTCTTTAAAAAGGAGGAGCGCGCTATATGCCGAATATACCGAAAAACTAAAAAATGTAGCTTGAAAGTTTAGGTGAGCGTTATACGACGCATTTTAAGATAAGCAGTTTAATTATTTTTTTTTAAAGTAGGCGCAAGAAAAACTATACGTATTTACGTAACTGATTAAGTATAATAAAATGACCCTGAATTTTACATTTCAAAAAATTTTGCTTACAAAAATTTTTAGTTTTGTAGGTAAATTGACTACCGCGATTAATTAATATGTATCTCAAGCATTAGACGATATAATATTTTTCCTCGGCATTTCTGAAATATTTTAAAATAATCGTTAGATAAATTTTGCCATAAAAAATGCAAAATAACTGTAATAATTAATATTATTAAAAATATGAATTATTCAGAACAGAAAAAGGATGAAAAAGAGATTTCAATGCACAATTTTAAGAGAGATTAAGTTGGTGCAAATAAAATGTCGGATTTTCTTTGCACATAAACGTTTGTCTTCCTGTTTTCAATATGCCTTTGTTTGTGCCATTACCTCGTTTATAGTCATATAATCCATAGAAATGGGCTCAATTCATGTGACTTCATAGACACATGATAATGATAAACACGTGATTCTAACCAATCAATTCAAAAACTCATGTGATGTCATAGTCTCACAATAAAAGCTACCTTGTGTTTTCAACTAATCAATTCAGGCTCTTCAGTGTTGCCAACTTTTGCTCTTTCCAGAAACTTCCTCTTAAAAAGTACATATGTATACAAAATGCATTTTATTTAAAAACACATGCATAAAATACGATTTTTTTTTAATTAAAAAAATCTTTTGGGAGAATTTTTTTTTATAACATTTAAACATTTTTAACCAATGGACTCGATTCACCTGACGTCACAGTCACATGATACAAGACGTAAACAAATAGCCATGTGCTTCATTCGACTGAGTATTATGGCGGCATTTTTGGATTTGCATCTACTTCATATAACAAAACGAAATTCTGTAATGTATTAAATTTCCAAAAAACATTTTGACTGAAATGTGAGTACTTTTTAATTATTTCATTTTGGATATTTTTTGTTTTTATCAAATACGCCGACGGTATTTTAAGTTTTAAAAAGAGTGTAATAATTTCTGAGCATTTCGAATTCGAAGAATTTTAATTTTGAAAACGTAAAGAAACACACAGATCAGGGTACAACTTCTGAATGCTCTCTGTAACTAATGAGTTATTATGCTGTTAGTCACCAACGTTTTTTTTTTTTTTTTTTTTAANTTAATAATAACTATGGACAAGTTCTACTTTGTAAACAACAACATTGACCTGGAACCCAACAATACTTCGGGTGTAATGTTCACTATCTTTGCAAAAATATCTTGTAAACTTTTTTGATTCATTTAGAGCAAGGGTGACACAATTGCTTGATTATCGCGGTTCTTGGCGATTAATAGAATATTTAAAATCAGAACATCTATTATCATAACTGTATTGGTTTCTTTGATTTTTTGTTTCTTTATTGTTTATCAAATGAAAAGTAATGGCAAGTATTTTGGAAATTTTTTTAAATAATTGTGTTTGTTAAATTTTATATTATTTAGAATATAATTAGATACACTGCATGTACTTATTTTTACATATAAAACTTCATTATACTAGATATTGTATTACATTTTTACCCCTATTTAACTAAAGGAAAATAGTTATAAATATGTGAAAAAATTACTTAGTTACATTTTGTTAATTTTTGGATAGTTTAAGATTAATCAGTGTGTTTAATTTCTGAATTGTATGCACTTATTACATCCTAATAGCTTATTTATAGTGAAAAGTATAGAAAAATACATAGAAAATGCATCTAAGTATTTTCATTTCTTTATTCTTACTATACTGTTGGATTAGTGTATTTAATTGCTTAAGTGTTCGTCCACATCAAATCCAAATTCTTCCTTGTACTTAAAAAACTAATATTTAAAAAATTTTCATTATTTCAATTTTGTTTAATTTTATGCCAATAAAGATTAATTATGCTAATTAAAATTAGCAATAATTTTTTATAGTTATTTAATCAGTATACTGAATCTATATAACATGTATTGTATTTTATAAATAATATCATGTTTAGAAAAATAACAATATATGTACATTAATATCTTAATTTATATGATTTGTAGACCATGTCGAGCGATTATAAAGAATTGGAAATAATGTCAAAGACTAGATATGATGAAAAATTAACATGCAATAGGAACAAACTTCCCTATCCATTTGTTCAGAAAGCAAACAAAACATGTACTTGTATATAATAAAAAGTTGTTGTTTCCAATAACTTTTGGAGACATTTATAAGTATCTTATGGAAAAAGAATGTACAAATACAAGGGGGGGGGAAGAGGAATTAAAAAAATTTAGATGCATTGAATTATGTTATTGAGTTGGAAAGTAGGCTTAAAAGATTAAATTGATTCCTGCATATTGTAATTTAAATATGTACATAATTTTGCACAGTCAGAATTCCCTCATGAGGGGCTGCTAAGAGAGGAAATCACTACAAAGTAGAAAGTTTGGGTGGTGATTATGAGAAGCACAGACTGGATAGTGTCAATGAACCAGCTCTCTTGTACTGTTAAAAAATATTAGTAGTAAGCATGTAATTAAATTCATTAGTTTTGTAATGCACCAACATTCTTTTAGAAATATAACCTCTCCCATGAAAGTAGTCTGTGTACATCACTGTTTATTTTCATTTATTTGAATTATACAATTCTTTGAATTGCACAAAGTTAATATGTAGTTATTTTTACCAAGCAGTGCTTATTGTAACAATTTAAATTGCATAGTGTTGATCTGCATAAAGTGTTTATTTGCAATTATTTGAATAGCACATTAATTCTTACTTTGTAGCTAAGATGTTAATTAGATGTAGTTTGCATTATAGAACATTTCTATGTTCCAAGTTCCTTTGTTTTGAAATATTCTAATTATATAAATGCTAATTATATCAACATATTGATATGTTTTGGGTAAAATTAAGGACAGGTATGTCTACACACACACACAATAGATTATTAGAAATTTTCATCGCAATATCATCTCAAATTTTTAATCTTGTTACAATAGTTTTTCATGAAAAATTTAAATTATTAGACACTTTTCCCTACAAAGAAGACTTTTTTGGAAACAATGCCAAAACCTTTTTTGTTTGAGAATAAAGATTGTAGAGTGATCATTGACTGTACAGAATTTCCAATTCAAAAACTCAACCGTCCTTTACAGCAACAAATGACATTTAGTCATTACAAAAATTATCTGCTTTGTATCGCATTTACATTGTGGCAGAATTTCAGACGAGGAATTTTTTCTTTGAAGTAAGCCAATGGATCTTCTTGAACCAAATGATGTTGTTATGGCTGATAAAGGGTTCTTAATTGAAGAAGAGTTAGATAAAAATTGGTTGTAAATTAAAAAGCCCTCTTTTTTTTAAAAGATAAAAATCAATTTTACGCTTCTGAAACTGTTAGTAACTGCAAATTGTCTGACAAGCGAGTTACTGTAGAAAAAGCTGTTTCAAGAATCAAACAATATAAATATTTTGAAGGTACTCTTCCATATAAAAGTTTACACAATGTTGACAGTGTATTTATTATAACATGCTTGTTGTGTAATTTTCATGACCCTTTAACAAATGTAACATAAGAAAGCTCTTAATATGTTTCAATTTAACTATATACTTATTCTATGTATATATACAAACATTGAAACTAATTAATCGAGAATTGAATTCCAAATATGGTAATAAATTAAGGCATTACAATTTTCAGATTAAAATGTGTGTATAATAAAATATAAATTTGTGTCCATATATAGAATATAAAAAACCTGTTCATCCTTACATGATCAAAATAAAGTCATATTTTTGAATCTATAATTCTCTTACAAAAAAATAAAAATTGCAACATATTTGTGTGGTATTTATAAACACAACATTTGTTTTTCAGAGGTTGAATGTAGTATAAACCTATCATACAAATGTAGAAATTTTTTTACAATATATAACAAATATGCATTTATTGGTTTTTGCACAATTTGTAAATTTATCATTATAGATTAGATTTATTTTTGCATAAATATAAAAGTCTAAAAAAAGACTCATGCATATTGATATTATCCTGCTTATAAGTCCTGAATAAATTTGTTGCATTGAGTTAGCTACAAGTATTGACCCAAGAAAAGAACTTGATCAATTGTAAGGCATTTATCGAGAATTAGGATCATGAAATGTAGTAATAATATTATGCTTGATCTCTTTTTGCTAGGAGAAATTATTTGGCAGTTTAATATATAAGTTCCAGATTTCGGAATGGTATGAGTACTGATTTGGCATTTCTTTGACAAACTTTACAGTAATTTAATATTTTGCTCAAGTACAATTTGGAGAACTGAGAAGTTTCTTGAAATTTAGAATTTTCTTGGTAAAACAATGCTATAATTAGTTAATCAACTTGCTCATAAGTAGTAGAAACTGTGATTTCGATTAGAATGGAACAAATTATTCATGACTTGTAACTACTTGTTGATGTAATAATAATTTTAATCTTTAATAAAATATTTTTACATGTTAAACTTCAGAGTGAGAATTCTGTATCTTTTATCTTCTACTTTTTTAAGTATAAATATAATTATATATAAAAGGATACTCTCTCTAGATACATATTAATGATAAAAAAAAATAACATTTCAATACATTTCTCCAAATAAGTTTTAAGTTTGCAGTACTGTTTGAAACATAAAGCATTTATGTAGAAAATAATAAGGGTACTAACTTTAGCTAAAAATCAATAGGTTTGTACAAAAAAAAATTTTCAGTTTTAAATTGGGGCAGAGTGTAGCAAGTTTGAGTTTTTATTGTACAACTTTAAAGTACTAAAATATAGTACTACAATATATTATGTAGTTTGGTACATCATGAAAATATTCAGTTTATACTTGAATTCAAAAGTCTAATTGTGTATGTGTGTGCGTTATCAGCTGAGGGTGATTTTTGGATACATCATTTTCAGTAGTGTTCCATCTCTTTGAAATATTGTTTCTCAACAAGAAATAATTAATGATAAAGCTTCTAAGTTATATAAATAATTAAAACAAAAATTGGCCTTGAAATCAATCTTAATTAAGTAACTATGAGAATATAAAACATAATCAAGCAGAAATGCTTTTAGTAATGTTAACTGAAATAATTAACCATTTTATACTGCAAGAGTTGATTGTACTGAAAAATATTTTTCATTCAATTTAAGAGTGGAAAATTGCTTTAAAATGAAACTGAAACCAAAACCTAAGCTGTGGCCTTTAAATAGTATGATTTGTACCAATACATTGTGAAGCCTTTAAAGATATCTGTTATAAAGTACTAACATTTGGCGCTTTGATAGTCTATATCTAATTATCACCTATAAATGTTTGAAATTTATTTTTCATAAATCATTGTCTCCTTAGTTGGAAAAAAAAAAAAAGAAATTAATCATACTAAGATATGGGATTATTTTTAGGAATTCTTTGAAACAAACTATTACACTATAGGGGAACATCCTAAGTTATTTTCGTGAAAATTTTTCCATATAGGAGCATACAAAAATTTTGTAAGATAGCTAGTTAAAATTAGTAATTACAATTTATTTAATATGCATCATTTATCAACATTTAATTTTAATATTACATAATTATAATACAAGTGAAGCATATGAAAATTTTATTTTTAACCAAGAAATTCATTGTAATTTATTAAATGC